>CAUYUJ010011994.1:0-2500 GCA_963575745.1 Prorocentrum cordatum | reverse complement strand
GAATTTCAGAAATGTAGCAAATCCGATGTGTTTTTGGACCTTGACCCCGCCGATCTGCGTGAGGGGTGCCACCGGATGTCAGAAAAGTGGCAAATCTCTTGTGTTTTTGGACCCTGACCCCGCTGATCTGCGTGAGGGGTGGCACCGGGTTTCAAACATGTGGCAAATCCTTTGTGTTTTTGGACCCTGACCCCGCCGATCTGCGTGAGGGGTGCCACCGAATGCCAGAAATGTAACAAATCCTGTGTGTTTTTGGACCCTGACCCTGCCGATCTGCGTGAGGGGTGCCGCCGAATTTCAGAAATGTGGCAAATCTCTTGTGTTTTTGGACCCTGACCCTGCCGATCTGCGTGAGGGGTGCCACCGGATTTCAGAAATGTGGCAAGTCCCGTGTGTTTTTGGACCCTGACCTCGCCGATCTGCGTGAGAGGTTTGAATTTTTACTTACCCCAGCAATTCAGAGCATAAGACTTGGGCGTGGTAGAAATGCCCGTTTTGGGCCTCCCCCCCCCTCGCGCGGTCCATCAACAAGGAACAGTATGCAGCAAGACGTCAACAAGGAACAGTAAGCAGCAAGAAGCAGAACTGTAACAGTTGAAACTGGAAGCTGCAACTGGACAGGAAACTGCGAACCTTCACCCTACAGCCTGGTGGCCCCACAAGGGGGCCGGCGGATGACGGGAAGCACGGACGAGGAACGAGGAGCGTGGATCGTTTTTCCCCACATCCTGAGTGGGGTTCTTGTTCCCCACATCCTGAGTGGGGTTCTTGTTTTCCCAGAACACCCTCTCCTTCCCACCCACCTCCCGCTCCATCTTCCATACAGCACAATATTATTCCTACCACACACACCATACCATACCATAGTTCCTACCACACACACACACACCGTACCATACCATACCATACCTCCAGTACCATACCATACCATATCATACCATGCCGTACCATACCATACCTACCATACCATTCCATACCAGGGTATCGGAATACCATACTATTTACATGGTTTCGTGCCCCTCCCACCCCTCCAGGGAGGCCCCGCCTGAGCGAGGAGGGTATCGGAATACCATACTATTTACATGGTTTCGTGCCCCTCCCACCCCTCCAGGGAGGCCCCGCCTGAGCGAGGAGGGTATCGGAATACCATACTATTTACATGGTTTCGTGCCCCTCCCACCCCTCCAGGGAGGCCCCGCCTGAGCGAGGAGGGTATCCGAAAACCATACTATTTACATGGTTTCGTGCCCCTCCCACACCTCCAGGGAGGCCCCGCCTGAGCGAGGAGGGTATCCGAAAACCATACTATTTACATGGTTTCGTGCCCCTCCCAACACTCCAGGGAGGCCCCGCCTGAGCGAGGAGGGTATCGGAAAACCATACTATTTACATGGTTTCGTGCCCCTCCCACCACTCCAGGGAGGCCCCGCCTGAGCGAGGAGGGTATCGGAATACCATACTATTTACATGGTTTCGTGCCCCTCCCACCCCTCCAGGGAGGCCCCGCCTGAGCGAGGAGGGTATCGGAATACCATACTATTTACATGGTTTCGTGCCCCTCCCACCCCTCCAGGGAGGCCCCGCCTGAGCGAGGAGGGTATCGGAATACCATACTATTTACATGGTTTCGTGCCCCTCCCACCCCTCCAGGGAGGCCCCGCCTGAGCGAGGAGGGTATCGGAATACCATACTATTTACATGGTTTCGTGCCCCTCCCACCCCTCCAGGGAGGCCCCGCCTGAGCGAGGAGGATATCGGAATACCATACTATTTACATGGTTTCGTGCCCCTCCCACCCCTCCAGGGAGGCCCCGCCTGAGCGAGGAGGGTATCGGAATACCATACTATTTACATGGTTTCGTGCCCCTCCCACCCCTGCAGGGAGGCCCCGCCTGAGCGAGGAGGGTATCGGAATACCATACTATTTACATGGTTTCGTGCCCCTCCCAAGCGGGGCCCCGCCAAAGCGAGGAGGGCATCAAGAAAGTGGGTCCCACGAAACCGTTAATCTCTTTATGTGGGGAACTCCGGTAGCATAATTTTCCCAGAACACCCTCTCCTTCCCACCCACCTCCCGCTCCATACAGCACAATATTATTCCTACCACACAGCCCCTCCCACCCCTCCAGGGAGGCCCCGCCTGAGCGAGGAGGGTATACGGAATACCATACTATTTGCATGGTTTCGTGCCCCTCCCACCCCTCCAGGGAGGCCCCGCCTGAGCGAGGAGGGTATAGGAATACCATACTATTTACATGATTTCGTGCCCCTCCCACCCCTCCAGGGAGGCCCCGCCTGAGCGAGGAGGGTATCGGAATACCATACTATTTACATGGTTTCGTGCCCCTCCCACCCCTCCAGGGAGGCCCCGCCTGAGCGAGGAGGGTACGGAAATACCATACTATGACATGGTTTCGTGCCCCCCACCCCTCCAGGGAGGCCACAGCCATGGAGGCCGGGAGGGGTATCGGAAACATACTATTTACATGGTTTCGTTGCC
>CAUYUJ010011993.1:5000-19957 GCA_963575745.1 Prorocentrum cordatum | reverse complement strand
TATGGGGCCGCGAAACGTGTGAGGGGTGTGCCGAATTGGGTCTGGCTGACGCATGCGGGTGGCGGCACTGGGGCCTTCGGTTGAGCTCCCTATGGGGACACGAAACGTGTGAGGGGTGTGTCGAATTGGGTGTGGCTGACGCATGCGGGCGGCGGCACTGGGGCCTTTGGTGGAGCTCCCTATGGGGCCACGAAACGTGTGAGGGGTTTGCCGAACTGGGTGTGGCTGACGCATGCGGGCGGCAGCACTGGGGCCTTCGGTGGAGCTCCCTATGGGGCCACGAAACGTGTGAGGGGTGTGCCGAATTGGGTGTGGCTGACGCATGCGGGCGGCAGCACTGGGGCCTTCGGTGGTGGAGCTCCCTATGGGGCCACGAAAGCGTGTGAGGGGTGTGCCGAATTGGGTGTGGCTGACGCATGCGGGCGGCGGCACTGGGGCCTTCGGTGGAGCTCCCTATGGGGCCACGAAACGTGTGAGGGGTGTGCCGAACTGGGTGTGGCTGACGCATGCGGGCGGCAGCACTGGGGCCTTCGGTGGAGCTCCCTATGGGGCCACGAAACGTGTGAGGGGTATGCCGAATTGGGTGTGGCTGACGCATGCGGGCGGCAGCACTGGGGCCTTCGGTGGAGCTCCCTATGGGGCCACGAAACGTGTGAGAGGTGTGACGATGATGGTGATGATGACGATGATGGTGGGTGATGACGATGATGATGATGATGATGATGATGATGATGATGATGATGATGATGATGATGATGATGATGATGATGATGATGATGATGATGATGATGATGATGATGATGATGATGATGATGATGATGATGATCATGATGATGATGATGATGATGATGATGATGATGATGATGATGATGATGATGATGATGATGATGATGATGATGATGATGATGATGATGATGATGATGATGACGATGATGATGATGATGCTGATGGGAGGAGGGAGGAGGGGGAAGAGGAGGAGAGGAGAGGAGGAGAGGAACGCGGGGCACCGTCTCTTCAAAACGAGGACCCAACACCACAGGATGGTTGGGAAAAAAAAACGCGAGGACGAGGACGGAGAGTGGAGGGGAGGAAGGGGAAAGGGGATGCGAGGAGAAGAAGGGGAAGGCAGGCAGGACAAGGGGCAAGGGGGAACGGGGAATGGGGAAGGCGTGAAAAACTGGCATGGGGGAGGGGGTGGGAGCGGAGAGGAGCCACCTCGGCGGCCCGGGGGCGACTGCCCCGGTCCTGCAGGAGGCACGCGGAGATGAAGCTGGTGCACAGGCGGGACGCAAAGTACGGCACCTGGGCAGCGCTTTGCCGGCTGGGGCGAAAGAAGAGGAAAGGAGGGAGGAGGGGGGCGGGCCGAGGAGGGAGGAGGGCGACGGGAATGAACGTCGAGAACCGCAGCGCCGTCTGGGGCCCAGCGGTCAGGAGGCATTTTTTTTGTTCGGTGGCCCTGGGCTCGTGGGAGATGACTCGCCGTCCGCTGCCTACAACACCACCGGCGGACACATCATGCCCCCCCTTGTGGACAGCAAGAGCAAAAACACGTGTCACGGACTCGGTGCGCGGGCGACTTCCGCCACTGCTTAGGAGACCGCTCTCCCAACAAAATGTGGATGTTTTCCCGCTGAGGTGGGCGCAGAGAAACGGAGGAAGAGAACAGGAGAGGTGGAGGAGGAGGAGGAGGAGGAGGAGGAGGAGGAGGAGAAGACAAAGAGCGGCCAGCGTGGTCGTATAAATTGGCTGGCGCGCACACTGACAGGTTGAACTACAGCGGCAGCCCACTCAAGGGGCAGCAAAACGGGGCAATCGGCATTGAAATCAGCGGGTAATGAAATATCCCCCTAATCCCAATCACGCTAGCAAGAGGCAAGCAGGGGGGGAACAGAGACAAAGGGGAAAAAGAGGGGAGGGACCAGAGAGAGAGAGCCACTGGGGCCCGGCAGTAGGCATTTTGGATCAGGGTGGCGCTTACCGCGCCCCAGGCCCAGCAGCTTAGCATAGCGTCTGACTGCTGCTCTCCAGTAGTTCTGGAGAGACCCGAGTCCAGTGGAGAAACATTCACATCTCGTTTGATCTCGTTGAATCAATTCTCAGAGGGGAGGCACCAGAGAGAGAGAGAGCCACTGAGAGAGACTCGCAGTAGCAGCCGCCCACCAAAAAGTAGAGCGACCCGCCCGGCAGGCCTGCGAGCACGGGTGGCACGCAGCAGTACCGCCAGGTCTGGGCGCGAAGCGCGCGACAGCCTCCTCCTCCTCCTCCTCCTCCTCCTCCTCCTCCTCCTCCTCCTCCTCCTCCTCCTCCTCCTCCTCCATGATACTGGGCGGCCAAGGAGAGGCCAAGCCCCGCCGAAGACACGGTGCAAGCCTGAGGCGGACCCAGGAGAAACAGGGCGGCCAGGGATGATACTGGGCGGCCAAGGACGAAGGGGCCCCAGGGCACACAAAGAAACACACGCAACTAGAAAGACTCCCCATATGCTCCCACACGTTCTGGGTTTCTGTCTTCCCCCCCACTTCCCATACTTTCCCATATTTTCCTGGGAGTCGGCGATTAATTGTGCCTGTGTGTTTTTTCCCCTCCTGAAAGGAGGAAGCCAGGCCCCGCCGAAGACACGGTGCAAGCCTGAGGCGGACCCAAGAGAAACAGGGCGGCCCGCGGGGTCGGGCAGTGCCGGGCGAGGAAGCGGCCTCGGCCCAGGTGCAAGCAGTGCCACAGCACCAATTGGAGGAGGAGAGCGGGGGAGGGGAGGAGAGAGCAGCGAAGCAGAAGACGAAAGGACTGTACGCGATTGTGCACGACATTCTGCGATGCACTCAAACTACCTCGGCCAGCCCTACTTAAGGCATGCGTGCGGCCGCAGTGCAGCCGCCACCAACGGCTGTCGATGCAGCCGCCGTGCAGCCGCCACGCCAGCCTCCTGCTGTCCCGGCCGCGTGGCCGATCATGGGGCCACCGAGTCATGCCAGTGCCGGCACTTCGATGGTGGGACCAGAGTCGCCGTACTCGCCCTTCGAGGTCCACATCTGCTGGAAGGTGTCCAGCAAGGAGAGGATGGAACCACCGATACACACGGAATACTTGCACTCGTGCGGAGCCGCGACCTTGATCTTCATTGTCGACGGCGCCCAGGTGGTCAGCTCCTCTTTGTCCTGCTCTCCCCGATCCACGGGAACACAGCGGTGCCGCCGGACAAGACCACGTTGGCGTAGAGGCCTCTGCGGATGTCGACGTCGCACTACATGATGGACTGGAAGGTGGTGTCGTGGACACCGCTGGCCTCCTTGCCGACGAAGTGGGTAGCGGAAGCGCTCGCTGTCCACTGTGATGATTTTGCCGCCCAGAAGCTCGTGCATATTCTCTTTGTCCACCCTCTCCGCGGCGGCCTTCATCTATGATGTCGCGCACGTCGCGCACAACATCCCGCTCAGCGGTCGTGGCGGAATAGCCGCGTACAGTGAGCATCTTCCGTGGGGTGGCGGCCGGCCAGGTCGAGGCGCAAGATTGTGTGTGGCAGGGCGTAGCCCTCGTAGATGGGGCGCCGTGTAAGACACACCGTCGCTGGAGAGAACTCGCATTATGTCAGGAAAACCATGCTGGCGCCTGTGCCGCGTTGGTGCTGGCGTGGGCGCCGGCGTTGGTGTCGGCGTAGGCGCCGGCGTCGGTGCTGGCGTAGGGGCTGCCGTCGGTGTAGGGGCGTTGGTGCTGCTGCGCGTGGCGCTGCTGGTCCCAATCGTGGTAGTCAAACTGGTGTACCAGCCTATCCGCGATTATCGGCGTGCTGGCCCATCCGCCATCGCACGGCGAACGGGTACTCAAAATTTGTTCGATGGCGTCGGTGCTGGCGTCTGTGCTGGCGTCGGTGCTGGCGTGGGCGCCGGCGTTGGTGTCGGCGTAGGTGCCGGCGTCGGTGCTGGAATAGGGGCTGACGTCGGCGTAGGGGCGTTGTTGCTGCTGCTCGTGGCGCTGCTGGTCCCAGGCGTGGGAGTCAAACTGTTGTACTGGCCTATCCCCGATTATCGGCGTGCTGGCCCGTCCGCTATCGCACGGCGGAGGGGGGAACTCAAAACGTGTTCGATGGCGTCAATGCTGTCGTCGGAGCTGGCGTCGGTGCTGGTGTGGGTGCCGGCGTTGGCGTCGGCGTAGGCGCCAGCGCTGGTGCTGCCGTAGGGGCTGCCATCGGCGTAGGGGCGTTGATGCTGCCGCGCGTGGCCCAACTGGTCCCAGTCGTGGTAGTCAAACTGGTGCATCGGCCAATCCACAATTTTCAGAGTGCCAGCCCATCCGCCATCGCACGGCGAAGGGGTACTCAAACTTGTTCGATGGCGTCGGTGCTGGCGTCTGTGCTGACGTCGGTGCTGGTGTGGGCGCCGGCGTTGGTGTCGGCGTAGGCGCAGGCGTCGCTGGGCTGCCGTCGGCGTAGGGGCGTTGATGCTGCCGCGTGTGGCCCAACTGGTCCCAGGCGTGGGAGTCAAATTGGTGTACTGGCCTATCCGCGATTTTCGGCGTGCGGGCCCATCCACTGTCGCACGGCGGAGGGTTCACTCAAAAATGTTCGACAGCGTCGGTGTGGGCGTCGGTGCTGGCGTCGGTGCTGGTGTGGGCGCCGGCGTCGGTGACGGCGTAGGCGCTGGCGTTGGTGCTGGAATAGGGGCTGACCTCGGCGTAGGTGCGTTGGTGCTGCTGCTCGTGGCGCTGCTGGTCCCAGTCGTGATAGTCAAGCTGGGAGAGAACGCGTTTCACGGGCGCTTGCCTTGAGAACATTCGGCGGCGCGTTTCGAACTGGGGGGTGGGCCCCCCCAAACTCTCGGCGCCGTCGATCAAAACTAGGGGGACTCCCATCCCCCCCAAACCCCCCCACTCCCGAACCCCGAACCCCCCCTCCCCTCACAAGAGGGGGTGGGTTCAAAACCCCACCTCCCCACCCCTCGGCGCCAGCGCCGGCGCTGGCGGCCGCCAGCAGCGCCCACGGCGGGGACGCAGCGACGATGACCAGAGGCAGCCCAGGGGGGGGGGGGGGGGTTAGGGAGGAGGGGGGGAGGGGTTCAAAACCCCCCCCCCCCCCCTCGGCGCGGGCGCTGGCGGCGGCCAGCAGCGCCGGCGCTGGCGCAGGCGACGGCGGGGACGCAGCGACGATTACCACCACTACCATCACCACCACCACTACCACCACCACCACCGCCTCAACCCACCACCACCACCACCACCAACAGCACACAACCACCACCAGCACCACAGCCGCCACCACCACCACCACAACCACCACCACAACTCACCATCACCACCACAACCACCACAAAAACCCACCACCACTACTACCACCACCACAATCTACCACACCACCACCACCACAACCACCACCACCGCCACAACCACTACCATTACCAGCAGCACAACCCACCGCCACCACCACAAACCACCACACCACCACCACCACCACCACCACCGCCACCACCACCACCACCACAACAAACGTCCACAAATCACCGCCACCACCACAACCCACCACCACCACCACCACCACAAACCACCACCACACCACCACCACACCACCACAACCACCACCACAACCACAACTCACCATCACCACCACCACCACCGAAACCCACCACCACTACCACCACCACCAATCTACCACACCACACCACCACCACCACCACCACCACCACCGCAACAAACCACCACCACTATCAGCAGCACAAACCCACCACACCAAACCACCATACCACCACCACCCACCGCCACCACCACCACCGCCACGACCACCTCCACAAACCACCGCCACAACCACAACCCACCGCCACCACCACCACCAACCACCACCACACCACCACCAAACCACCACCACACCACAACCCACCACCCACCACACCACCACCACACCACACCAACCACCACACCACCACCACACCACCCACCACCACACACCACCACCACACCACCACCCACCACCACCCACAACCACCACCACCGCCACCACCACCACCACAACCCACCACCACCACCACTGTCGTCCTCGTCGACGCTCCCCGCCACCGCCGCCCGCCACCGCAGGCGCCGGCGCCGGCCCAGAAATGGAAATGGTCGTCCCCGCCGCCGTCGCCAGCCGCCGCCGACGCAAGCGCAGCGCCGGCCCGAGGAGAGGGGAAGCAGGGGGGGAGGGGGGAGGGGGGGGGGGGTCGAAAACCCCCCCTCTCCGTCACGGGAAGGGGGAGGGAGGTTCGAAACCCCCCCCCCGCCATCCAGGGGTGGGGGGGGGGCGGGGGTTTCGAACACCCCCCCCTCCATCCAGGGGGGGGGTTCGGTTCCAAACCCCCCCCTGCCCCTCCAAGCGACCACAAAACACGCTCTTTCCAAGCTGGTGTATCGGCGTATCCACGATTTTCGGCGTGCCAGCCCATCCGCGATTTTCGGCGTGCTGGGGCCAGACCGAATATATGCCCTCGCACACCCTGGTGACTCATCATCAGAGGCAGAAATGCGTGCAGTTTTTCCTGTGGCAGTGAGCCCAAAAGCACCTTCTAACTGTCACGGAGTCGGAGCGGGGACACACGTGGAGCCAGCAGAGCTGGTCGGAGCGGGAGTCGGTGAGCTGGCCGGTGCGGGAGTCGGCGAGCTGGCAATGATGGTGGGAGTGCTCGCCAACGAGGTTGTTGTATTCGCGGTGGTAGTGCTGGTGGTCCACGGTGTGGCAGCGTACGAGCGGCCGATGGTGAACGATCGACCTCAGGCATCGCAGCCGTGGCAGTGGGGAGATTGCCCAACGCGGCAACCGAGGGCTACTCCCAATTTGGCGGTGAAGTGCGCACGAGCGGCCGAATCTGAAGGCACGCAGGCCGGATGGGAGGGCCGGCGCTAGAGACCGCCTCCCTCGCCTTCGGCGGGCCCTCTCAGATTGGGCGGCGTGGTGGACAGTGGAGCCTGGCGGTGGGGCTGGAAGCGAGAGCGGGGCCGGGGTGCTGCAGTTGCGGCGATGGTGGCAGTAGTGGTGCGGGAGGTGCGAATGGCAGTGGCAGCGGGGAAGGATGGGCCGACCACCTGGGGTGTCCGACACGCTGGCATCCACCCAAGGGGCTGGTGGCGCACGTCACGGACACGTTGCGCCAGGAAGCTGGAACATGTCACGGAGTCGGCGCGCCAAAGGTCCCAGCCTTGGTGAACACGGCGCTGCTGGTCCCAACCATTGTGCCCCACTGGTGCTGGATGCCTTGGTGCTGCTGCGAATGGTGATCGCTTGCGTGACTAGGCGCTGGATTTGGCGCCGGCGTAGGCGCAGGCGTGGATGCCAGCGCAGGCGCTGGCGTGGGTGTCGGCATAGGCGCTGGAGTTGGTGCTGGCGTTGATGCTGGCGCCAGTGCTGGCTAGCGACGTCGTGATCGATGCCGCCGTGGAGGATACCAGGGTAAAGCACGACTTCGTAATGCAAGATACCAGCGGGATGCTCCATTCCGCCATGTGGACCGCGATGGGGCACTCTATTCTGTAGTGGTGGAGAGCGGTCTGATGCCAGACTCCGTCGTACTGCACATCGTCGCGCCGCAACTCTGCTTATCGTCGTACTGCGCCTCATCGTGCTCCTGGCGGACGTCGTGCTGATCCAAAGCCGTGATGCTCATCGTCGTGCTGCTGGTGGCCACCTGGTTGTGCGTCGTCGCGCAAATTGCCCGTCGAGCTGGCGTTATTGCGAGGATGCTGCACGTCCGCCAGGGTGATCTTCCTGGAGACTGTAGCCGGCGGCGGACCCGGACCACCATGTTGACCACCATCGGGCTGCTCATCATCGTGTGGCAAATCAGCTCATCGTCGTAATGCTTATCGTCGTGCTGCTGGTGGCCGTTGTCTTCAGAAATGGCCGTGCTGCTCATCGCCGTAATGCTGCCGTCCGACGTGCTGCGCGTCGTCGTGCTACTCATCGCCGTGGTGCTGGTGTCCATATTGCTGTGCGTACGGCGGCCGTCGTCATGATCAAGAACACTGATGCTTCTCATCATCGTACTGCTCATCGTCGTGGGGCTTGTGGACGTCGTGCTGATCAAAAACGTGGGCGTCGTGCTGATCAGGCAAGGTAGGAGTAGTATGCTCAAAGAAAAAATTTGGCAGTAGTGATACACCGCCCTCCCCGGCGGTGACAAAAAAAAACACCTTGGCCCCGACCAACCCCCCAGGGAGGGCCGAAGTTGGAGAAGGGAGGCGAGAGGTGGAAGAGGGGAAGAAGGAGAGGGTTCGGTTCGGTTCGGCTCTCCTCGGAAGCAAGGTGCACGACCTCGGCAGCCGGGGGGTTGCGCCCCGAATGAGCGGCACAGCCCAGGAAGGAGAGGGAGGAGGGAGAAGGGCATTTTTCCTGCTGGCCTCAACGCCAGCTGTGCCTGCAGAGCAGCTGCAACGATGGCTGGAGATCGTTGCAGGAAGATGCGAAGAGAGAGACTCGCATCGAGCCACCAGCGGCCCCATGGGCCTGGTGTTAGGTCGGGCATGTCCTCTGTCCTCCTACAGGCGGATGTTGGACGAACATTGAAAAATAGTTTTAAAACACAGATTCAAACATTGTGATTCTTTTATACATATATATATATATATATACGTGAAAATACGTAAAGCAAGCTCGAACAATCGTCCCCAAACTATTTTCCCCAACCATCCTGTGGTGTTGGGTCCTTGTTTTGAAGAGACCGTGCCCCGCGTTCCTATCCGTCCTCTCCTCCTCCGCCTCCTCTTCTCCTCCTCCTCCTCCTCCTCCTCCTCTCCTCCTCCTCCTCTTCCTCCTCCTCAGTTGGGCACGCCCACCACACGTTTCGTGGCCCCATGGGGAGCTCCATCGAAGGCGCCAGTGGCAGCGCCCGCACGTCCACCCACGATTTCGGTACACCCCTCACACGTGTCGTGGCCCCATCGGGAGCTCCACCGATGGCCCCAGTGACAGCGCCCGCATGCAGTTCCACCCCTCATTCTGGCACATGCCTCACACGTTTCGTGGCCCCATGGGGAGCTCCACCAAATGCCCCAGCGGCAGCGCCCGCATGTAATTCCAGCACGCTACATTTGAAGCAAGGGCGCTTACGCGAGACCTTACGCGGGCAGCTTGCGCGCCAACGTCGGCTCAGACGACCCCGCCTTTGCTGCGTCGCTCGCCTGGTGAGTCCGCATCGACGTGCACGTGCTGGGTGCGGGTGGCCGCTGTGGCGGCACGGGCACGGCGGCACGGGCACGGCACGCACACGGGCACGGGCACGCGACACGGGCACGGGCACGGGCAAGCTGGCACGGCACGCCGCACGGGCACGCGGGCACGGCACGGCACGGCACGGCACGCGGGCAGCAACCCTCACGCGCTGCAGCTCGGGCACGCCACGGAACGCGAGCATGGCACGAGCGCGGCGGAGCACGGCACGCGGGCGCCACTGCACGCGGGCACGGCGTGCCATGCGGGCACGGCACCGCGCGGCACTGCACACGGGCAGCACGTGTTTCGCATTCGGCGACTAGCCTGGATCCGAGAGAGGAGACAGGAGTGACAAGTAGAGGAGAGCGGAGAGAGAGCGACGAGGAAAGGGAGTGAAAAGAGAGAGAGAGTGGAGCGAAAAGTGGCGAGAAAAGAATGGAGACAGAGTGGAGGACAAAAGGGAGTGGAGAGAGTGGAAAGAGAGGAGCACCCAGGACAGCCGACGCTCTCCCAATCCGGGGCACCACGAACGGCGCCTTCCCTGGCAGCACAGGCCGGCATATCTGCTCCTCCCCGTCGAAAGGCAGGGCCCCGGTGAGCAGTATGAAGACCTGCGGGAGACGACGACGACGACGACGACGACGACGACGACGACGACGACGACGACGACGACGACGGACGACGACGGACGACGACGGACGACGACGACGACGATGACGGACGACGGACGACGACGACGACGACGACGACGACGACGACGACGACGACGACGACAACAACGGCGACGACGACGACGACGACGATAACGACGATAACGACGACGATAACGACGACGATAACGACGACGATAAAGACGACGACGACGACGACGACGACGACGACGACGACGACGACGACGACGGGCGGGAAAGGGGAGGGGGCAGGGGAGGAGGAGGAAAAGGAGGCGATGGAGGAAGAGGAGGAAAAAGAGGAGGAGGACGACGACGAGGAGGACGAGGATGAGAAGGGGGAGGAAGAGGGGGAAGAGGGGGGAAGAGGAGGAAAAGAAAAAGAAGGAAGAAGAGAAACGAGAGGAAAAGGAGGAAACGGAATAGGAGAAGGACGACGAGGGGAAGGAGAAGAGAACGTGAGAGGAGCAGGAGAAGGAGGAGGAGAGACGGACTCGGATACGGAGACGAATGAGTCCGAGAAAGAGCTCCATAAGGGGAGCTGCTGCCGAGGGTGTGCGGGCAGCGGACCCACCCAGACCCGCTGCCGGGCCAGAGGCGCACTAGCCTCTCGATGTGAAGGCCGGGCAGGACGCCGACGCCCTGGACGCTGGACGCCCCTGGCACAACTCCGGGCACCGGACGTCGTTCGATGGGAGCCCTCCCGCCCCAACCGTCACTGCTACAGGAAGCCTGCCCCGCCCTCCTCCACCAGGGGGCCACGTGCGAACCCTACCCCTACCCCCCACGATTTATGAGGGGTGGGGTGGGGTTCACTTCGTTCGGGAGCTCCCGAACGAAGTGAACCCCACCCCACCCCTCAGAAATCGTGGGGGGTAGGGGTAGGGTTCGCATGGGGCCCCCTCCTCCACAGCGCTGGCCCAGAGCAGGGCAACCACCGGGGTGTCAGGGGCTTCGGCGAGCACCGCTCTGGTCTCGGCAGGCTCGGCCGACGCTGGGCCGATCGGCCGCACGGACCGACCCTCGGCCCCTACAGTCGGGGCGTTGACCTAAGGAACCTTAAATAAGGAACGAGGCCCCCTGATCCCAAAAGTTAAGCTTGGATTTCCCATCGGAAACCTCAGGAAAACCCAATCCAGACTGTAAAACAATCAAGGAGCACCGAGCCCCTCCCCAACGAGAAGGGTTCCTTCTTCAGCGCCCTGACTGTATGACGCCCCCCGATCGGCCCAGCACCTCGGCAGGCGCGCAGAGAGATCCCGGCGAACAACGCTGGCAGACTAGGACTCGACCTCGCGAGCCCAAAAGGCGGACAGCTCGGCGCAGAGAAGGCCGACAAGAGCACGACTCTCCGCAAAAGAGACTGGCAGTCAAACTATCACGATACCCGAACAAGCCTGTGACACCTCCTCCCCCTCAGGGTCCTGCAGGGGCGCGCGCGGGGCGCGCCTGAACGGCGAAGCTGAAGAAGACCCCAGCACACAGCCGGCGGCAACAGTCTCTACCTCATCCCACCTGCTGCTACATCCGTCCCCATCCTCCACGAAACTGACCCAAGGCAAGGCAAGCACCGGGGTATCAAGGGCCTCGGCGAGCGCCGCTATGGCCTCAGCGGTGCGCTCTGAGTTTGGCCATTCGGCACACGGATCGACCCTCGGCCCCTGACGCCCCTGCTCAACCCACACCCCAGGTACAGACGCAGAGAAACCCTGGCGGACAACGCTGGCAGACGAGGTTGGAGAGGGCATGCCTCTGAAAGAAATCACAAAAAGTGGTACCTCGCTCTGGCTGCCTGCAGTGGCAGCGTGAAACCACATGTGTAGATCAACGCGCACGCTGTCTCTAGAAGGTCTGGGCTGAAGCTCGGACAGTGGACAAAACAACTTGACAGCATGTGTAGGCAGCCTTCGTGCCCCCAGCCGTCGACATCTTCGCTTCCTGAGAGCATCCGCCCTGTTGGAAGCAACGCGTGCCAGCACAGCCTCTAAGAGCTGAGACGGAGGATGAGGAGGCGGGGGAAGGGGAGGCGAGGCGAGGCGAGGCGAGCGCGCGGTTCCGCCGGGAGCGGGGCCCTTTAGGGCCTGCGCGGGGGGGCCGGGGCCCTCAGTGCTTGTAGTCCTTGTTTGCCGAAGTCGGGGTGCTGAGTGATAAACTGGTGGACGCTGGAAGTCAAGTGGTGCAAGTGGAAGTGGAGAGTCGGAAGCCAGATGCTGGAGTCGGAGTGCTGGGTGGTCGGCAGGTGGAAGTGGAGGTGGAAAGCGGATGCTGGAGGGTGGAGGTCGGAGTGCTGAGCTGCTGGACGCTGGACGTCGATGGGTGGAGGTGGAGGTGGAAAGTCACATGCTGCTGGAGGGTGGAGGTCGGAGTGCTGCGCTGCTGGACGCTGGAGGTCGACGGGTGGAGGTGGAAGTGAAAGTCGGAATGCTGGATGCTGGAGATGGGAGTGGTGAGCTGGTAGAAGCTGGAGGTCGATAGGTGGAGGGGGAAGGGGAGGGTGGGAAGGGACGGAGAGGGCGGGGACGAAAACCACGGGTTTTCCTGAGACTCACCTGGTAACGTTGGAGGTGGGCCCCGAGCAAGCTGCATACCAAACGAGTGATTGGCAAGGTCATCATCTAGTCGCTCTGACTGGCCTGGATACATCACTGCCTTCATCCTGACAATGGTGGAAACCTGACGTATAGACCTCTTGACAGCAAAGTCTTGAACCGTGGCAGGGACATTGGCATCAGTGGATGCGGATGAGACCAAAAACTAAGCAAACAATCACACTCCTGACTGTCATCATGTATACAGAATTCCAACGTCGGCTGGATGATATCTAGCATGGCTCGACAAATTGCTGCACACAACGCTGGAAGATCAACCTTACTCCTGGCCGTTCGGGAAACTCCCTCATAACTCTGACCTAGAAGCGTCTGGTGACCTCTAGGACCGTGGCTGCACTTGCCCTCAGACAGGGCAATGGGATGGGAAGGCAAACGCACGGCTAGGATACCAGGATACCTATCGAGACTCCCCCGTCTTGTCCGAATTCGCATTGATCAAGATCCGGAAGATAATACGCTGGGGATGCCAGAAAACCCTTCCCAGATGGGTGTTTTGGATCCTGGCAGGGGGTTCGAAAACGCCCTGACCCCTCTTGACCCCTCCTCAGAAGGGTGCCCGCCCCCCCTCCCAAGAAGATCCCCGCCCTCCGAACCCCCTCGGGGAACCCCTCCTGACCCCTCCTGATCCCTTCTCAGAAGGGTTCCCGCTCCCCGACGCTCCCCTGGGAACCCCTCCCGACCCCCCCAGACCCTTCCAGGAAGTGTTTGTTTGCATCCTGGAGATGGGGCTCGTTCAAGAAAGACCATCCAGGAAGGGGAGGAAAGGCTCGTTCAAAAAAAACATCCAGGCGATGTTTTTGGATCCTGGAGGAGGGACTCGTTCAAAAAAAAACCTCCAGGATGGGTTTTTGGCGATCCTGGAGGGGGTCTCGTTCAAAAAAAGACTATACCAGGAGGGGTGTTTGGGATCCTGGAGGGGAGGCTCGTTCAACAAAAACCCTTCCTAATCCTTCCTAACCCCTCCTAATGAACCCATTCTCAGAAGAGTCCCCGCCCCCTAGAATTTGACCCCTCCTGATCCCTCTCAAACGAACAGTTCCCGCCTCCCGACCCCCCCCCCCCTTAAGAACCCCCCCTGACCCCTCCTCAGAAGGGTTCCCGCTCCCCGACCCTCCCCCGGGAACCCCTCCCGACCCACCCCCCTGACCCCTCCAGCAAGGGTCTTGTCGTCTCGTCACATCCTGGAGGAAGGGCTCGTTCAACAAAAAGCCCTCCTCCAGGAAGGGCTGGAATCCTGGAGGAGGGGTTCGTCCAAAACCAAACCATCCAGGAGGGTCTCTCTTGATCCTGGAAGGAGTTCGTTCAGCACCAAGAAAAACCATTCCAGGAGGGGGTTCGGGGATCTTGAAGGGTTTTTTTTAACATTAAGAACCAAAAACAAAACAAACCAAACAAGAATTCCTGACCCCTCCTGACCCTTCCTCAGAAGGCCTCCCGCCCACGGGAGCCCCTCCTGAGCCCTCCTGACCCATCTCAGAGGCGTCCCCGCCTCCCGAGCCCCGCCTGTGGGAACTCCTGGAGGAGGAGGACGACGACGACGACGACGACGACGACGACGAGGACGACAAGGAGGAGGAGGAGGAGGACGACGACGAGGAGGACGAGGAGAAGGAGGAGGAGGAGGAGGAGGAGGAAGAAGAGGAGGAAGAGGAGGAAGAGTGTTGGTCGGCACCCCTGTCGAGCAGAGAAGGGTCGCGGTCCAAGGAGCGCTCGCGCGCCGCGCGGCTCCTCACCAGGCCACGTGCCGGCCCGAACTGGCCCGCGGCCGTGCTGCATCTTCTGGACCCCCTGGCCGCCACCGGAGAGCGCGCTCGGGGACTGGCGCGGCCCAGCACGGAGGAGGCGTGTCCTGGAAGCTTCTCGCCCTTTTTGGGCCCCTGGGGTTCAGTCGGGCCTGTCCCCCCTACAGGGGGATTTTGGGCGAGAAAATCCAAATACTGAAAAAACAATTCCCAACTGCTCAAAACTAGTCAAGAATAGTCCCCAGACTATTTTTGGACTATTTTTGAATATCCCTCCTGTGGAGGGACAGGCCCGACTGAACCCTGGGGCCCTCCGCGAGCCAGCCGGCCCGCCAGAGAGCGGCTCGGGCTGCGGGGCCGGTCCTGAGGAGAGCCCTTGGGGCCCCTGGACCCGCGTTGCTGCGACGGGAATGGTGTCATGGCTGGATCGGCTCGGGGTGCCTTCCGAGAGTCCCCGACCATCCAGCGGCCCGGCAGCCCGTGTGGAACGCCAGGGGGCCCTGGGGAAATCCTGGCAGCCCTGGAGGCCTTGGAACGCATCGGTCTCGTGACCCCCTTGCTCCTCTGGGCTTCGAAGCCCAGAGGAGCAAGGGGGTCACGAGACCCCTTCCCTTCGCGGCGAGCGGTGCCGCAGGGGGGGTCTCTGCCTCTGGCCGGCCGCCGCTCTGCGCCGGCGCTGTGGCGGCGCTCCTCGGGCCGCACGGGGCCGCCCGACGGCGCGCGCGGCGGCGTCGTCGGCCGCGGCCTCGCTCGGGAGCCGCCCGTCAGGCAGCTG
>CAUYUJ010011992.1:0-19967 GCA_963575745.1 Prorocentrum cordatum | reverse complement strand
TCCGCCGCCTCCTCCTCCTCCTCCTCCCTCCTCCTCCGCCTCCTCCTCCGCCGCCTCCTCCTCCTCCTCGAGGATCCACTTTTTCGAGGCGCCCGACGTCTGCGCGTGCCCTTCTTGCCCTCGAAAGGCCGTCCGCCGGGCTCGGCGTGCCCGCCCTGGCCCCGGCGGCCTCGGGCTCGGCGCCCCTGGGGGGGACCGCGGGGACCTACACCCAGGACTCACGTGGGCCAGGGCGCGGGCCGCGAGAGGAGGAGGAGGAGGAGGAGGAGGAGGAGGAGGGGGAGGAGGAGGAGAGGAGGAGGCGGAGGAGGAGGAGGGAGGCGAGGAGGAGAGGAGGAGGAGGAGGCGGAGGTGGAGGAGGAGAGGAGAAGGAGGAGGAGGAGGAGGAGGAGGAGGAGGAGGGGGAGGAGAGGAGGAGGGGAGGAGGAGGAGGAGGAGGAGGAGGAGGAGGAGGAGGAGGAGGAGGAGGATCAAGTGACGGCCGCCGCCGTCGAAGACTTTTCAGGTGTGAACCAGTGCGCTCAAGAGCTTTTCGGAGTCAGAACGGTTATGGAACGAGGCGCGTCAGCGGCGGCAGCTGCTTATCAGGGCCTCCTCATGCCCGACACACATCACACGGTCCTCGAGGCCTAACCTACATTAGGGGCCCGCTAGGGCCAACATAAAAAAGGGGAGACGATCGTAGTGCATGTCAGCACCCGTCCTCGAGCGTCTGGCTACATTTGCTGGCCGCACGGTCAGTAAAACAAGGATTGCTGCTGCTTGCCATCACACTCACCGTTCCGCCTGTCCGGCGGCTCCGTCGGCTACCTGCCTGGTAGCTCCTGTTCTCGAAGGTCGCGAAGGCTCTGTTCTCGTCGTCGTTCTTGGAATTCACCTCGATCGCCGCGTCGTCGTACTCCAGGTGGCCCTTCACTTCCTTCCTGCGCTTCTCGTCGGCACGCCTGTGCCTCGCGTCTCTGATCGCCTTCTTGGTCAACGCGGCCTCGGCACTGACCTCCACGCTCGCGAACCCATTCTGCATCACGTCCGTCAAGTAGCCTCTCTCGGCGTCCAGCTTAGTCAGCGCGTCGGTCAGCTGCACCGAAGTGTCGCACCACTCCAAGTTGACTGCATCTTGGGACAGGAGCTCGCGAAGTGCCGCGATGACCACACGAACTCGGCGATCCGCAACTTGCCCAGCATCTGCGAGTAGATGAGAGACCAAACTGTTAGCGCCGTCGTACCACTTCACCGGTATCAAACTCGCCACGACCTCCACGAGATCGCCCAGCGGCTGGTTTGGAGCGCTCATCACGTAGCACAGTGCCCTGATCCACTCCAGCGCCTCAGCTCCTTCCTTGAGTCCGTGGGCCTCGGCTCCCATTGACGCTCTGCACACCCTCTTGATGTGTGAACTGCCCCAGTGGGGGATGTGCACGGATCCCTTTTCTTTACCGTACAGGCCGTCGTCCGTCTGCAAGCACACGAACCCGAGCTGCGATTTCACCTTCTCGCCGAGCTCGCCGAAGGTAATGTCGTCCACGTTGTTGAGGCTGCTGTCCGCGAGCACGACTCCACGGATATCTCCATCGTCATGCAGCACGTCACTCCGGAAGAGTATGTAGGAATCGCGCGTCTCTTTGCAGTGCTTCACGAGCTTGTTCATCTCCACCAGGTGCTGCACCGTGAACTGGTTCTTGTACTGCGCCAGCCAGCTGTAGCCGAAGGAGACGTCCATCCGCAGCTGCCGAGACAGCCAACCAAGCGAACCAATCACCGACTTGGCGTAGCTCTTCTCCTCGTCCGTAGCCAAAGCCTTGAACTGCTTCGCGCGGGCTGGCAGTAGCTCGATGCCCTCCATAGCGTCCACGAAATTGGCCATGCCAATCTTGATAGAGAAGCCAAAAGCCTGGTCCACGTCCTCCCCGCAGTATCTGAATGGTGGCTTCTCCTCCGTCAGCAGCAGCACCTTCTACAGCTCGTCGGTCGCGTCCTTGAACAGCTTGCTCCTCGGGTCTCCGGTCGCGAAGAGGTCGTCTACGTAAGTGCCGACAAGGCCGACCAGCTTGCCGTTCTCGAAGAGCAGGAAGAACGCGCGCTCCAAGCGGCTCCCTTGCCACGAGTTGCCGCGTAGAGTCCTGCATATCTTACTCCGCCACTTCCTCCCAGCGCCCTTGGTGCCGTAGATCGCGCCGTGGCAGATGAATATCTACCCTTCCGGCACGCCAGGTGGCAAGGGGGAAGGTGGGCGTAGCGCCAGCATCCGGTCGACGTTGTCACTCTGAAGGTAGGCGCTCGTCGCATCAAGCTTGGACAGTGGCCAATGCTTCCGCGCCGCCGCACTGCAGATCAAGTGGAATACCATGAGCGAAGAGGTCGGGGAGTCCGTTCGCACGCGCGCCGACTCGTGCCAACCGACCGCCACCAGTCTCGACTTCGCTTTCATCCCAAGCTTCGGGTCGAACTCGTTCTTGTTGGTATGTGCCCACCTCGATGGGGTGGGCTTGACCATCTTGAGAATCTCCTTCGCGTCGTCGCCAGAGACCACGGTGGCCGCCCTGAAGTTCTTCCAGTTGTCCCACTCCTTGGCCATGCTCGCGTCGAACAGGGCCCTGTCCGCCCCGCTGAGCCTCGCGAGGATCAACTTCTTGCTCCGAGACCTCCCCGTCAGCCATGCGTAGCTGACCCGCGCGCGGTAGAAGTCGTCCGTAGCAGCCTCGGCAAGGATGGTGCCACCAGCGATGGGGCTCGGCATAGAACGCCTCGAAGTGGTCCTCTGAGGGCCATAGGCAGGCAGATCGCCTCGGCCTTCGGGGTCGAGTGGGTCGCTCGGAGCGGCAGAATGATCAGCGATTCCGCCCTCATTATTCGCAGTAACCAAGGTATCACCATGATCAGCGTCACGATCAGTCGCCGTATCTTGCGCAGGCAGCCTTTCATGGGCCGGTTCAAGCTCCTGAGCTCCCCCTCCACGGCCTGGGCCCTCTGGTGCGAGGTCCTGGCCGGGATGTGCCTCCGACGGCCCGTGCTCGGGCCAAGGGGTGGCGGTTGAGCCTCCTCCGACCGGTCGGGGCAGATGCTCTGGTCCCGCGTGTCGTCGGTCGCAGGCTGCGTACGTGGCGCTGACCGTGGGGCCGTAGCGGCAGCAGGTGGCACCGCGGGTGAACGTGCTGGTCGCGAGTCGTCTGTCGGAAACTCTGGGGCTCCTTCTTCCAGGCCTTCACGACGAACGTCGAGGAATGCCCTAGGCCCCCGTGGAAGAGCTGCTCCCCGTTGATCAGCTGGCATACGGTCCCAGGTGATGTGCTCGTCCTCCGTCGCCGAACCTTAGCTGCTCAGGCCTCGCCAGAAACGTTCCGCCTCCACGCCGTAGCCAGATCGCGCGAGGGCTGCCCTGGACGGCTGCCGGCCTCAAGGTTGCCTCGATCCCGTCCGCCATCTTGTCGGGGCCCCGGAAGTCGTGGCCAATCGCGCGAGCGATGCCGAGCCACCGATGGAATAGTGCAGGTGACTCTCCTGGTCGGACATGTGTGCGTCTGAAAGGCACGTACGACCCCACCGGGCATGGTCCCTTCGTAGGCGTCGATCTCGCCAGCTTCGCTCTCCTCGCGCGGTTGTCGTTGTCCATCGTCACGAAGGCGACCTTGGCGGGCTGACGCCACAGCAGTGTGGCTGCCATCGCGGACTCTGGGTCAAGCGCGGCCTCGTGGGCGCTCAGCTTCTCCGACTCGCCATCCTGTAGGACGGATCCTGGAATACGTAGTCCGCGAGTCCCGAGCGCCCAGTTCGCAGTCGAGTAGCCGTCGTGGAGTACCGACTCACCGACTCCTTGCGAATCTGGTTGACCACCGCGCACACGGTCCTCAGGTCTTTGTCTTTCGTGATCTGGGCGTCCTGCACCACTCGATGGGGCGCCTCCTTCCAGATGCCTCCCATCCGCTCGATGCGGCCCATCTGCTCGTGGGCCCCCAGCGCCGCACTCTCTGTCTCGACCCCGTTCTCGAACATGTGGGCGAGGAACTCCTCGGCGAACTCTGTGCCGCGGTCCACGAAGATGGACTGCGGCAGTCTGGCCCAGCTGGCCCAGACGGTGAGGAACGCGTCCAGCGCGACCTTGGCCGAGGGCGCGAAGGTGCCCTTGCGCAGGTACCAGGCCACCTGGAACCGCGCGCCGTCGCACATGATGTTCAGGAGCGCGCGGGCGTTGCCATCGGCGTCGTGGGCGAACGGGGTGTCCAGCATCACGTGGAAGTTAAACTGATAGCGGCCAGGCATCCTCACCGGGCGGACGTGCTTCGCCCTGATCATGTCGCCGCAGGCGTCGCATCTGAAATCCCACGCGGCCTCGATGAACTCCTTTTCGGCTCCCGAGCGGCGCAGGCACCGTGCCGGCGCCACGTCCGTAGGGTGGCCGAAGTTCACGCGCAGGTTGCGAATATCTCGCCTGGCGCAGGGGTCGAAGCAGAACCACCGCGCGCGCGCCTCTCTCTCTCTCTCTCTCTCTCTCTCTCTCTCTCTCTCTCTCTCTCTCTCATCTCTCTCTCTCTCTCTCTCTCTCTCTCTCTCTTCTCTCTCTTTCTCTCTCTCTCTCTCTCTCTCTCTCTCTCTCTCTCTCTCTCTCTCTCTCTCTCTCTCTCTCCTCCTGCGATAGCATGGGCTCCAGCCCCGCAGCAGCTTCAGCGCGCGCTCCCGCGGGGCCCCCGGGGACTTGCGGAACTCCACGTGCAGGCTGACGCCCGCCCTTGTCCTGGGGCCCGCCCTCGGCCGAGGGATCCGCCCCAGGTCGCTGTTCTCCTCCTCCTCCTCCTCCTCCTCCTCCTCCGCGAGAAAACACTCCATCATGTTGGCGTCGACTTGCTCGTCGACCTCCAGGTCGATCTGCTGCTCGGTGGCCGGGAGGATGGTGCGATCCAGCTCGTCAAACCACTTGGCTGCGGCAAAGGTCCTCTTCTCGTTCTCGAGCGGCGCACGCCTGTGGGAGCGGTCGCACTTCGCGTTGTAAAGTGCCTCGCAGATGGCGACCGACGTGGTTAGGATTAAGTTAGGATCCTCATAGGTTTGTAGCGTGGGTCGCCTGTAACTTCGCCCTTGTAACCGAGCTGGCAGTCGCGCGTCGTGCGCTCCACCAGGACGCCATCCTCGATGAGCTTATTGGTATTCTTCATCTCGGACTGGTCGTAGACGCTTAGAACGCGCCGGCCGCGTCCAACTCGATCCACCACGACTTGATCAGACAGGGCGAGCAGTGGTCTCGTGGCCTCCTGTGCCTCGAAGACCGTCGCGGCTGCCGCACCTCCCTTGGAGATATTACACCTTCCCCGATCGCCCCACGGGCCGCAGGGCATGGTGATGATCGTCAAGCAGGGGTCCTCCTCCATGAGTTGGCGCCTCGCCTCCTGCCTGCCCTTGCGCGTGGTGCCGGCCCAGCCGCGCTCGAGGTCCCGGGGTTGCCCGCAATCGTGCCCGAATCTGAGGGTCGCAAGCATGGTCATGCCGAACTGGCCGCAGAACAACTGCTTGAGTAGCGTCTTCCCCCTGGGGAGTCGCCTGGTACGGGTGGCCGTGTCGATCATCACGTCGTAGGTCCGCATCTCGATGGTCTTAATTGGTCCTCGTGCATCGCCTGAACCTTCTTCGCCCTCCTAGAACTTGCCATCCGCAAGGACGGGTCGTCGCTCCAGTCGATCATCTAGGGATCCTCGAAGACCTCCTCGATCTCCGCCTTGGTGCTGACCTCGCTGACGTACCCGTCGATGACCTCCGCTGCGTCGATGACGTCCGTGTCGACTCCGCCCAGAGTGGCCCGTCCTGCTCGAAGTAGACCTGGCGCTCCTGGTCGAACACCTCAGGATTTGGGAAGTCAAGCAGGTTGACTCCCAGGTGGCCACCGCTCGTTCGGACCAGTGGTACGTCACGCGCACCTATGGTGTTGGCGACGCCGTTCGCCACATCGATGAAAGTCCCGAGCTTGGACTGTGTGTCATTGGAGATAAGCATGGGCGCATCCTGGTCGAGCTCTTCGGACTCGATCGTGAACGCGCTGTTGGCGATGCCAGCTGGCATCTTGTACACCGTGTCGCCGTGCGCGTCTCCGCCGACTCCTCTGAACATGATCTCGCGCGACCTTTGGATCGGCTGGAGGTCCCTGGCCCGCGCCGCCTCCTCGTACTTCATCCTCCAGGGCGCGCCGTGCATGGTCATCTGGCAGGCCGCGTCGAGCACCGTGATCCCGGGTGCATCCCGGGAAGCTGAGCCGACCATGAGCACCTGGAAGCACCCGTCCTCCTCCTGGGACGGGGGCCCCACTCGCCCAGCGCCATGAGGTAATGCGAGGAAGCGATTAAAACAACCGCCCCCCCCCCACCCCACCCCCCGGACCCCCCAAAATGATTGAGAGGGGCGGACTAATAGAATTCAGCCGTCGGAAGCTGTTTTTTTTTTAATCGTCCGCCCCCCGGCGTTCGCTTCATATGTGACAGCCTACCCCTCCCTCCCATCCCTTACCATGGCGTAGATCCCTTCTCTACTCGCACAGTTGGATGTCGAGCAGGGCAATGATCTCGAAAGGGTACGCGATGCATTGTAGAGCACGGCATGGCAGGGCGTTGAAGAGCACCGCAAAACGTAGTATGTCACAGCATGGCGTGGCGTGACGCAGTGCAGAATTGCATTACAAATCTTTGCAGCGCAAAGCATGGCATCGCACAGCGGCCCCGAACATAACATTGCATAGCATGGCGTTCAAGATCAAAGCGTAGCATGGCAGAGCACGACGTGGCACGTTCGTCGCCACAGCCCTGCCCAGGCGACGGCCTGAGCGAGGGAGCCACCAGCCAGCGCTGCAAGGGCTAGACGCGCCCTGTCTCCTCTGGAGGCCAAAGGAGCGCCAGCCTGCCTGACTGGCTGCGGACTGCGGCGCGCGGCGACGAGGAGGAAAGGGAGGCGAGACAGCGAGAGGGCCGCCCTCGCCCTTGCGGACGGGGGGGGGGGGGGGGGAGGACGAACAGGAGGAGAACGAGGAGGAGGAAGCGGAGAAAAAGGAGGAGGGGGACGAGGAGGAGAGGACGAGGAGGAAGAGCAAAAGAAGGAGGAGGAAGAGAAGGAGAGGAGGAAAAGGAAGAGGAAAGGAGGAAGAGGAGGAGGAGGAGAGGAGGAGGAGGGCGAGGGGGAGGCGAAGGAAGGAGGAGGAGGAGGAGGAGGACGAGCTCGCCCTGCAAAATCACCCCGTCCACCACCCTCGCCCCCGCGCCCTGGATCGCCACCTCGTGCCCCCCCCCCCCTGGCCTTCCAGGCAACCCGGAATTGTCAGCCCCCGTCTGCCTGCCCTGCCCCCCCGCTATTGCGGGGGCGAGGAGGCCCGCGAAACAATTTCTTTAACCATTTTTTTTTTTTTTTTTTTTTTTTTTTTTTTTTTTTTTTAAAAAAAAAAAAAAAAAAAAAAAAAAAAAAAAAAATCGTTTCCTTGCATTATATTAGGAACCGCGCCAAGCGGCACTGGTCGACGCTGAGCCTGGACGTGTCGCTGGCCATCGCAGCCTTGATGAGAGAGTGGCCGTGGGCTCGGGCCCCAGGCCCGCTGTCCGCGAACTCCGCGAACGTGCGTCGTCTGAACTTGCCGACCCTGATCTTCTCGCCGCCGAGGGGGGCGCGCTCCATGCCTAGGCCCTTGACGTCCTGGTCGAAGTCCGCTGGGTACGCCACGAACGCGTGCTCCTCGAGCCTGTCCTCCTCGTGCGGGCACTCCTCGGCGGCCGGCATCTCGTCCAGCTCCTCGTCGTCGGGTGGTGCGACCTTCACCTCGCGTGCCTTCTCGGTCATCCTCTCCACTGCCGCGCACCTCGCCTTCGGTGCGTTCTTCGCGGCCCTACAGGCCCTGTCGGACGACCTCACCATCCCATGCGCCGGGGCCTCCGTCGGGAAGATGGCCCTGCCCTTCGGGGTGAACAGCAGCGATGCCACGAGGTACTTCAGAGCTGCTCTCCGCCGGCCCGGTGGGCCCTGACCGCGCGAATGCCGCGCTGGCTCGGCAGACGCCGATGGCGCGTCAAGTACCGGTGGGTCCCGTTCGCGCCCTTGAACAGCCTGGCGTCCGCCCTCAGCGCGTGCTCGCAGGGGTGGCCCATGACGGGCAGAGAGCGTCCGCGCCGTCGTGGTAGTCCAGCCGCCCCGTCGCCGTCGTCCGCGCTGGCCTTGAGCGTCTCGTCGCCGCCTTGCGTGCTCTGCCCTGTCGCCTTCTTGGGCCTGGCCTTCGCTCGGGCTCCGAGCCCAGAGCTGACCTCCGCCGAGCTCGGGGGCGCTCCTACCACGAACACCTCAGCGATCCTGACGTCACCGCCGTTGGCCTTCTCGTCCCGGAAGTCGCTGGAGCTGAAGTAACTCGACTTGGGACGGTCCGATGGCGGCGGCGCCGCCTTGGTGGACTTCGGGCAAGCGGGGTGCCCGTGCCAGTGCCCGATCTGGCCGCAGCTCGCACACCGCATAGTCCGCTTCAGCTTCTCAATCCTGGACCCCCTCTCAGGGTTGTCGCCACCATTGCCGCCGCGGCCGTGAGGTCGGTCCCGTGAGCTCCCCGACGAACCCGCCGAGCGTGAGTTGCTCCTGCCACGGCTCTTGCCGCGGCCCTTCGACTGAAGCTTCTGCTTGTGCTGCGCAATCGCCGTCGAGCTCCTCCAGGCTGGCCTCGTCCTCGCCTAATTAAGTAGACCTCGGGCTCCGATGCGACGTGGGAGGCTGCGCCCTCCCCGTCGTCTTCCTCGTCGCCCTCCTCGATGCCAGCCTGCCACGCCTGAGCCCGAAACTGATGCCGACGCCCCCCGACCCGCTGTTGTCGAGCATATCCGCGTTGTTCGTTGTTCTTCCTATGCTCGCGCTCGTGGATGTTCGGGCGCTGCGTCCTCAGGGCCTTGGCGAACGCATCCTAGCTGTGCTGGTTGCCCGCCGAGCTGATGATACTGGCGTGATCGCTCTTCGCGATTCCTGAGAGCTTCAGTAGTAGATGCGCCTGAAGGTCGTCGCTGATCGTCGTGTTCTCGCTTACCTTCTTGAGGTCGTCGAACGCCTTCGAGCGCCTCGCGATGTACTCCTGCGTGCTCTCGCCTGCGGCTCTCCAGACCGTCTTGTCGTGCAGCGCGCCATCGAACAGCTCCGCCGCCCTGACTGGGCGCTCCTTCATCACAGACTCCCAGCGTCGTCAGTAGCAGCTCCAGTCCAGTCGTGTTGGCTCGCTTCTTCTCGTAGCTCGCGCCGCCCTTGCCGCCCTCAATCACCTCGACGTCGAAGGTCAGCAGCTGCGCGTGGGTTAAGCCTCGCACCGCGTCGTAGGCTGCCCCACTGAGGCCATTGCGTATGTTGATCGGCGTCGCGATCTGCTTCTCGTCGCCCATGCGGCCGAAGTAGGCGTCACGAGCTCTCTCCTGGTACTCCTCTCGAAACGTGCAGGGTCACCGTCATAGAGCGGGATGTTCTTCTCGAACTCCAGTTTGCTGACCTTCGCCATCTTGACATTGGGCACGTCGACAGCTCCAGTCGCACTGATGCACACGTTGAGCTTGTCAGGCTCACCGCTGCTGGTATTGCACACGTTGAGCGTATCAGGCTCGCCGCTGCCGGTATGGTGTGCCAAGCCGCCCGGGCCCAGCACGATGAGGAGCCGCCAGCCTCTTCGCCGTGGATGCCCTCCAGCTCCCTGCTGGACGGCCACCGCCCTCGCCAGGGGCGTGATCGTGTTCACCTCCACGCTGCCGCGGCGGAGGCGGGAGCTGACCGAGGGCGAGTCGGCCAGCTCCGCTACCATCAAGTGACGGCCGCCGCCGTCGAAGACTTTTCAGTTGTGAACCCGCGCGCGCAAGAGCTCTTCAGAGCCAGAACGGTTATGGAACGAGGCGCGTCAGCGGCGGCAGCTGCTTATCGGGGCCTCTTCATGCCCGACACATCAAACCGCCCTCGAGACCTAAACTACATTAGGAGCCCGCTAGGGCAAACATGGACAAGGGGGGACGGCCGTAGTGCATTTCGACAAGGGAGGAGGGTAAGGAGGAGGAAGAGGATGCGGAGGACGAGGAGGAAGAGGATGGAGGAGGAGGAGCAGCAGCAGGAGCAGCAGCAGCAGGAGGAGCAGCAGGAGGAGCAGCAGGAGGAGCAGGAGGAGGAGGAGGAGGAGGCGGAGGAGGAGGAGGAGGAGGAGGAGGAGGAGGAGGAGGAGGAGGGAGGAGGAGAAATAGGAGGAGAAATAGAGAGGAGAAATAGGAGGAGAAATAGGAGGAGAAGGAGGAGGAGAAGGAGGAGGTGTTGGTGGAGAAGGGGGAGGAGGAGGAGGAGGAGGAGGAGGAGAGAGGAGGAGGAGGAGGAGGAAGAGGGAGGAGGGGAGGAGAAGGAGGAGGAGGAGGAGGGTTGAGGAGGAGGAGGAGGAGGGTTGGAGGAGGAGGGAGGAGAGGAGAAGAGGAAGAGGAGGGAGGAGGAGGAGGAGGAGAACAAGAAGAATACTATCTACGAATAATAACGAGGAGGAGGAGGGAGGAGGAGGAGGAGGAGGAGGAGGAGGGGCGAGGAGGAGGAGGAGGAGGGGGTTGAGGAGGAGGAGAGGAAGAGGAAGAGAAGGAGGAGGAGGAGGAGGAGGGGGAGGAGGAGGAGGAGGAGGAGGAGGAGGAGACGGAGGAGGAGGACGGAGGAGGAGACGGAGGAGGAGGAGGAGGAGGAGGAGGAGGAGGAGGAGGAGGAGGAGGAGGAGGAGGCGGGAGGAGGAAGGAGGAGGGAGGAGGAGGAGGAGCAGAGGGAGAGGAGGAGGAGGGGGTGGAGGAAGAGGAGGAGGCTGAGGAGGAGGAGGAGGAGGAGGAGGAGGAGGAGGAGAGAGGAGGAGGGGGGAGGATGAGGAGGAGGAGGAGGAGGAGGAGGCGGAGGAGCAGAGGAGGAGGAGGAGGAGGAGGAGGAGGAGGAGGAGGAGGAGGAAGAGGAGTTGTTTTTTCGCACGCGGGGCCTTGGGCGGCGCATTGGCCGCCCATTGACCCCACGGCCCACGGCGCCTCGCACACACGGCCGGCGGGCCAGGCCCGCCGAGCGGAACGGGGAAACACGCAAGCCGCGGCAGTCGGGGTGCTGAGTTCCTCCAGCGGTACGCTCAGCAAACCCGACCGCCGCGGCAACGACGACGACACGACAGAGAGGACGAGCCACCAGGCACGACCACAACACGGCGAGCTGGGGGAAGGACCCCCGACCATGCTGGAAGAGGAGGAGGAGGAGAGTTGAGGAGGAGGAGGAGGAGGAGGAGGAGGAGGAGAAGCATAAGGAGGAGGAGGAGGAGGAGGAGAAGGAGAAGGAGAAGGAGAAGGAGGGAGGAGGAGGGATGATGATGATAATGATGCTGATGATGATGATGATGATGATGATGATGATGATGATGATGATGGTGGTGATGATGATGATGGTGGTGACGATGACGATGACGATGACGATGCCGATGACGATGATGATGATGACGATGATGATGATGCTGATGCTGATGCTGATGATGAGGATGATGATGATGATGATGATGGTGCTGCTGATGATGATGATGCTGATGCTGATGCTGATGATGATGATGATGCTGATGATGATGCTGATGATGATGATGATGATGATGGTGCTGATGATGATGACGATGATGATGCTGATGCTGATGCTGATGATGCTGTTGATGATGTTGATGATGATGATGATGCTGATGATGATGATGATGATGATGCTGATGCTGATGTTGATGATGATGATGCTGATGATGATGATGATGATGCTGATGATGATGATGCTGATGCTGATGATGATGATGATGATGATGATGATGGTGATGGTGATGGTGATGGTGCTGGTGATGGTGATGGTGATTTGATGATGATGATGATGATGATGATGATGAGGAGGATGAGGATGAGGATGGGGATGAGAGAGGATGAGGATGATGATGATGATGATGATGATGATGATGATGATGATGATGGTGATGATGCTGATGATATGCTGGTGATGAATGATGCTGTGTGGCTGATGATGATGATGAGGAGGAGGAGGAGGAGAGGAGGAGGAGGAGGAAGAGGAGGAGGAGGAGGAGGAGGAGGAGGAAGGAGGAGGAGGAGGAGGAGGGGAGGAGGAAGGGAGGAGGAGGGAGGAGGAGGGAGGAGGGAGGGAGGAGGAGGAGGAGGAGGAGGAGGAGGAGAGGAGAGGAGGAGGAGCAGGAGGAGGAGGAGGAGGAGGAGGAGGAGGAGGAGGTGGAGGAGGAGGAAGAGGGGAGGAGGAGGGGAGGAGGAGGGGAGGAGGAGGAGGAGGGGAGGAGGAGGAGGAGGGAGGAGAAGGAGGAAGGAGGAGGGGAAGGAGGAGGAGGAGGAGGAGGAGGAGGAAGAGGAGGAGAGGAGGGGGAGGAGGAGGAGGAGATGAGGAGGAGGATAGGAGTGAGGAGGAGCAGGAGGAGGAGGAGGAGAGGAGGAGGAGGAGGAGGAGGAGGAGGAGGAGGAGGATGAGGGGAGGAGAGGACGAGGAGCGTGGGCGAGGGGAGGGATGACGAGGGGGAGGCGGAGAAGGCGGAGGAGGAAGGGTTTATGAGCAGGATGATGATCAGGAGGAGGAAGGAGGAAGAGGAGGATGAGGAAGTGAGGAAGAAGAGGAGGAGGAGGTTGGAGGATGAGGAAGAGGATGAGGAGGGGAGGAGGAGGAGGAGGAGGAGGAGGAGGAGGAGGAGGAGGAGGAGGAGACGGAGGAGGAGGAGGAGGAGGACGAGGAGGACGAGGAGGACGAGGAGGAGGAGGAGGAGGAGGAGAGACGCCAGTTGAAGGTGAGTCCAAGTCGCCCGAACCCACTCTACACAGAGAAAACAACAACTCGAGGGCCCCAGATCGGTGTCAGCCAGGACCCAGGACCCTCAGCCGCTATCTAGGCGGCAGCCCACTCCTCAACCTCTGGAGGTGGGTCTTCTGAGCGCTGAGAGTCTTGGGGACCTCCGAAGGTCCCTGACAAGGGGCTTTGAGACCAAGCACCCGCCCAGACTCCCCAGCACAGCACGCACACCGCTCACAGAAGACGTACGCACCCGCCTCAGCCATCCGATGGCCGAGGTCGCGGAACAGGGCCAAGTCGGCAAAACGCCGAGCCCCAGAGCCCTCCCCAGGGCTCGGCACCCAGGTGGGGCCCGTCTCAAGGACCCTTGCCGCCGCCTCCAGGGCGACATGGACCGCATCGGAGGTCGGCCTCCAATCGGAGCAGCGAGAGAAAGCACGGGCGGCCTGCCAGCGCTGCACCTCGGTAGGCGTGCAGCGCGCCGAGCAGGACCTGAGGGCGCGGAGACCAGCTGCAGTCCTGGTGGCGACTCCACACCGCCTGCATCTCCATTCCTGGGCGGCGTCACTCCTATACATGCTGTGGCACGCGAGGGGCTCACCAGGCTCTAAAATTTCAACGGGGGTTGGGCGGGGGCCAGGCTTCGGACGAGAACGAGCAGCCCCATCCGACAACGACGACGCCCCAATCCCCAGATCAATGGCCCGACCCCCAACCCAAGCCAGATATTTGGCGAACTCCTGACACTCCTTGAGCGCGATCCGAAACAGATCAGCCGTGCCTTGTCCAACCATCTGGCTGGCAGCACCAGCCTTGGCAAAGAAATCCGCCCAGGCATTTCCCAGGACGTACAAAAAACGGCGGGCCAGATCCAGGGGTCGCCAGGGCCGCATCCGAGAGGTCCCTATGGGCAGGACACCAATGAGTGGTGGGCGGGACCCCTCCGCGACGCACGACCGCAGCACGAATCTGCCGCCACACCGCGGCATGCTCAGCCCCTGGACCTTCAGACTCCGCACTCCACTCCTGAGCTTCATTGGCCAGGCCCAACAGATCAGTGACTATGACCTGCAGCGACGGGATTTTTTCCACCGCTCGCAAAAAGGCGACCCGCTCAGCTTCACCAACCGTTTGGCTGGCGCCTCCGAGCCTGCCATAGCACGCTCTTAGTGGCATGCCCGACGCGCTCAGCTGGACCACACCCCAGCCGCACGCCCTACAATCTCAGGTTGAGACGACCACATACCTGACCCGTCCGTGAATGCAGCATTGGACCACTGCGAGGGATCAGATTCCCAATCCCCCCACCAAAAAATCGGTGGGTCACACGGAGGGTCAGGAGGACTCATCGGGAGCAACGGGAGCCCGACCGACAACTCAAAACTCTCAGGGTCCAGAGCGGCCCCTGGTCGCCCAACCGGCCCCTGGTCCAGAAACCGATCACGAGTTTTGGCCAGGGACTCAGAAATCGGAACTTCATCTTCAAACTCCAGCAGCTGCTCACGCAGCACTGGGCACTCGAGCAACAGGTGACCACACGTCTCTCTGCCTGCTCCGCAGCCCCTACACTTAGGATCGGGGGCGAGCCCTTTGTCATGCAACTTGGCTTGGGGCCACCAGGAGTCGGACCAGAGAGACCGAAGGATTCCAGCCGACCTGGGGTTTTTGAGCGCAGCCCACTTGGACCCAGCGCAAGCGCGGATCCCACGGGGCCACAACTCGGCGTCCGCGGGGAAACCAGGAAAATGAGCCTGGATGCGACGCATCTGCCAGCGCTGGATGCCAGCACGAAGCAACTTGATTAAATGCTGCGGATCAATCTGTAGCAAAGAGTAGACCCTTCCCTGATCGGAACGGATCAGCGCAGAAGACTCCATGCACCAGTCAACACGAAGGAGAGACAGCGCCACCACCGAAAGCGGGCCCGAGGCATGGAGCCAGGAGAATTTCTGACCCCGCTTTTCGGCCAAGGCCCTCCAGGCCCTCTCGAGAGTGCCCAGGGGCACAGTTTGCATCCAAACAACCTGGGCGTAGTGTTTGACTGGGGCAATCGTGGCTTCAAAAATCGGGTCACACCACGGATCCGCCTGAGACGCCAAGTAGACCGTCGGGGACCCCCCACGACCCTTGGCGCCAAACAAAGCCCCCGCAGCAGCTCTCAGCTTCCGAAGTTCGGCGTCCGTGGTCCCAGAAACGGCACAGCAACTGTACATCGACAAAATGTTGCACCACGTGTGCTGGGCATTGGCACCTGTACTGCACTGCTCTTGCCCCCCCCTTTCCACCCGATCTTAATATTGGGTGCATGGCGAAGAGCCCCTGTTCCGCCCGGGGGCTCCCGACAAAATGTTGCACCACCGAGCTGTTTCGACCAGCCCGGGCCCGAACCCAATATTAAGATCGGGGGGGAGGGGGGGGGAACACACGATTGATACGACAGCGATGCGATTTATTTCCAGCGCCAGGTGGTGCACCATTTTGTCGATGTACCGAATGACTAGCACCTGGAAGAAGGCCAGTGCGCCACAGGACGGACACCCGAGTCCCAGCCGCCTTCTGCAGAGGATAAACACGCTTCATGCGACGACCAAGCTTAGCGATTCTCTGTCGGGTGAGCGGCCGCCTGCGCTCACGCCCAGAGAGCTCGTGACCAAGGTTCCGCATGTTACGCTTGGCTTCCAGCCGAACCGCACGAGCCCAGGGTTTCGAGGCCCGCAGGACCTTACGATTGGCCACCACTTAGCCGGACTTCCCCGAGGCCGAGTCCTGGAGAACGATTCCCAGAGGTTTAACATCAGCTTTAAAATTGGCCAGCGCAGTAAACAGTTTAGAGATCCCACCCGCCTCCGCCCCCACCCACTGAATCGTGAGGTCATCGACCAATGCGCGGGGCACGACGCCACTCGCTCGGACTCGCCGCACAGAGCGCAGGGTGAGGAGCGTGAGGAGGGAGGTGGAATGGGCACAGCCTGCAAGCATGCCCTGCCATGATACAAAGGCCTCTGAAAAGGAAGTGAACCCCTTCAGTACCCCCGGCTGGCGATGGTATTCGATCACCATCCAGGCCAGCCGAAGGGGGAAACCATGGTGGCGGGCCTCACTAAGCAGCTCGCCAGGGCTGACGGACTCGTAGGCCTTCCACGCATCCACCGCCGCCGTCGCCGTGTGCCAGCCAAGCAGCGACGCGACCTCCACCATCAGGTTATGCTCGAACGCCGCCGCCGAGGAAGTGCGACCAGCGCCTCCAGCTCCCCAGACATCGCGAAGGTCGGTCTGAGCAACCCACTGCCGACTGATGGAGCTGCGGGCCTTAGCCCACACCCGAACCAGCGTCTGTACCAAGGCGATGAGACGAGACCCGCCTCCTTCCTTCGGCAGCCTAACCAGCGTGGTGAATATGCGGTTGTCTGGCCAGAATCCCAAACTCTCGCGCCGCTGAAACAACTTTGACAGCACGATGAGACCTGCGTCCGAGAGGTGCCACAACGGTCGAGGCGCAATCCCCGACTGACCAACCGCAGTCTTCGCCTTGAACTTCAGGCAAACAGCCCGCAGCGTGGCCGCGGACATCTCGGGCAGGTGGCCCCAGTCGTCGAAGTCGGAGGGCCGAGACCACTGCGTAAGGCCATGTACCGTCCAGATCTTCTTCCACTTTTCCATCTCCCGCTGCACTAATTGATGGGGGCTGGCCCGAGTGGTCGGCTCAAGCACCTCCTGCAACGGATGAACACGAGTAAAACGATGCGCCATTGAAGCACCGCCACTTAACGCATCACGAGCCCACTGACGCCAACTGGCCCTTTGCTCACGCTCGAACTTCTTCCTAGCGTCATCAGCACGATCCAGGAAGCATTGTACTGTGTGTCCAGCCACGGGGTCTGTCCAGACGGTGATGCCACGAGCCAAGAACTGCGCCAGGTCCACATCCAGCTTGCCAAGCGTCTCCGACGCCCGACCAATCTTCACATAGAACTGATTCAGCTCACACAGCAACTCAACTACACGAGACGTCTGACCAATAGTGACCGAGCACACCACGTTGGCCGCCATCAGCCTCTGCCCAAGTTCACAAACATGCTGCCACATAGCGCGACCATGCCTGAGCCAGCCTGCTGCCACCTGCAGCGCCGCCACCTGCTGGGTCTGGTACACTCTCCGCCGCGGGGGCTTCCACTCAAGCTTCACCATACGAAAGGCAACGTCACCCCCACGGCCTCCATGCGACGAACGATCCAAATGTCTGTGTCCCCATCGATCAGAGAGCTCACATTCAATACTATGCAACACCTGGTCCCAAGCGCGCTGTAGGCCCACCTGGCCCTCAGCTGTCAGAACACAATGTAACGCACGTTCCCATTCACGAGTCCTCGGGAAAGGCGCACAGCCAATCGGGGCCTCGGGCCCCCAGCCACGAGGCTCGACGGGCAGGCGAGCCCACGCCTCAACGTCTTTCACAGCCAAGGGGACATGGACAGGGTGATGTGGATACAGCTCAGACTCCAGGTCCACCCAAGGTGGGTCCACCCGCAAAGCTAAATTGCTGCAAACTATGCCGAAGTCGATGATGCTGTCTTGGCCTTTCACGCAAGTGTTCTCCCGCGGAACACAATGAACTCCTGGAAACCCTTGGCTCCAACCTGTCATCAACACGTCCGAGCTCATGTTGAAGTCGCCTACGCAAGCCCAGTCAAGCTTTAAAGCCGAGAGCAACAGCAAGTAGTGTTGCAGGTGGGCTTGAATGAACGCGTTCTCGTGATTGAGCCCGACCGAATCATGAAAATAAGCTGACACAACCACGATGCCATTGCGCACTCCCCAGTGAACATGAGCAGCACAAAGTCTTCCAGGCGCAATATCCTGGTCGAAGTAGGGCGCCGCAGTGACCGAGATGTGCGTCTTGGTGAGGATCGCCACGCCACCAGAGGTACCACCCCCTTCAGACGGCACCGCAGCACTCCACACACCATGATAGCCGAGATCCTTCGCCTGATTTTGCAACGAACCCAGCCGAGACGAGATACCATGATGCTCCTGCACCGCGATGATGGAGCTGGGCGGGTCAGCTGCTAAAAACTTGATGAGAGGGCCGCCGCTCGATACGTTCGCCGTCGTGATGAGGCCCTTGACCACCCTCTCATCGCCACCGCACTCTCCTGAATGTAAGAGTTGCGCAGGTGGCTGTCCTGACACATTTTTCGAAACTGCTAGGAGCTCCACAGGGGACGAGAGAATCGCCTGCGGCTGCTGGTACCCTCTGCCACCCGATGCCGCCGAAGGCGAAGGTGGTGAGCAGTGCATACAGCCGCTGGCGTCGGAAATCGAAGTAGACAAGCCGCATGTCGACCATGCCTCGCCAGTAGGAGGTAGCACATGTGGCGACCTCTGCTGAGCCTGCTTCGCAACAGGCCCAGTGAGTGCACCGCTCGACGCCGAGGACCCAGTCGCCCCCGAACCCCCAGCGCTGCATGCCGAACCCCCCGAGGTCGAGGTAGTAGGCAGAGACGAACTTGAGAACGTACCAGACATCATCATGGCAAACGACAATAAACATCGTAGCACAAGCATGATTGTCCAGCAATTAATACGGGCTCCAGGCCGTCGCGCCACTGAAGGCCTTCTTGGCCATCGCCCGCAGCTCTTCAACTTCTGGCGGTAGCTCTCCGACAAAGCCGACTGCCGAGAGACCTTCTCGTAACTTGTCTTCTTCCATCCCGTCAAAGTCAGGCTCCTTGATCTTCGGCCTCTTCTGGGACGGCTCGCCATCCGAACCAGTGGAACCCCCACTCCCATCGGACGCCTGAAAAGGTACCACCAGCTTGTCCACCAGCGGGTTGGCCTTGACCGCAACGAGTAACTCTCCGTGAATGCCAGCCGCCCCCAGCAAGGCGTCCAGCACCGACGTGTCGATCTGCCCACCAGCAGCAGGCTTAGCACCATCAGGAGGCTGCGGAGCAGATTTGCCCAGCTGCTGCAGCTGGCCCTCGAGCTCCACGATGACCACCCTCTGGGCTGCCGCCTTGGACTCAGTTTCTGCCGCGTCTTTCGGCAATTGCGAAAGCTCAGCAGCCTTAGCCGACGCAACCTTCTCCAGCTTCTGCAACTTGGACGTCTCATTCTGCAGCTTAGTGGACAACTGCCGAATCTGCGCACATAGCGGTTGCTTGGAACGCCTCTTCTCCAGCAGCGCGTTTTTGGCCGCCAGCGCATCGGCAGCCACCTGCTCCATGCCTGGCACGCCGACACATGCCGCATGGATGTCCTCTTGGGCCCCAACCTGCAACATAATCTTCGCGTCCTCATCATCCTCCGGCTTGCTCTGCTCGGCGAGCTGCACACCAGGCTGCACCCCACTGGGGAGTTTCTGGGCATTCTGCTTGCGAAGCTCGGCGACCTCCGCTTGCAGCCGAGCGAGCAACTTGGCCGTGTCCGATGCCGTTGCCCACGGAGGGGAGCGCTCAGGCTTGGGCTTGCGCACCGACGGGACCTTGGGCTCCACATTGCGAAGAAAGCACGCTCCCTTGTGCATCCCACCACATCCGTCAGTGACTCGCCCAGCACAGTCCATCTTGTACCCTGGATTGACCCAAGGTTCACCAGAGCGCTGCACACAAAAGCGACACAGCCAATCCTGCTTCTCAGGCGGCGGGGCCATGGCAGCGACGGCTGGGGGGGATCAGGTTGGAGGCTCGCGAACCCCTCGATCGAGGGACCTCCGTACACACAGTTAGCTGCCGCGGACTAGCGGTATCCGTTTTTGCCAATGCGGGCCCAGCCCGCCAAAGCATAAGTCTTGAGCCAAAATGGCTACGGAGGAGGAGGAGGAGGAGGAGGAGGGAGGAAGGCGGAGGAGGAGGAGGAGGAGGAGGAGGAGGAGCAGGATGATGATCAGGAGGAGGAGGAGGAAGAGGAGGAGGAGGAGGATGAGGAAGAAGAGGAGGAGGAGGAGGAGGAGGAGGAGGGAGGAGAGAGGAGGAGGAGAGGAGGAGGAGGATGAGAAGGAGGAGGAGGAGGAGGGAGGAATAAGGAGGAGGAGAAGGAATAACTGAAGGAAGGACACAAGGAGGGAAGGAAGGACGGACACAAGGAAAGAAGGACGGACGGAAGCAAGGAAGGAAAGACTACAGGGATGATGCGGATGACGAGGAGGAGGAGGAGGAGGAGGAGGAGGAGGAGGAGGAGAA
>CAUYUJ010011991.1:455559-460133 GCA_963575745.1 Prorocentrum cordatum | reverse complement strand
TTGGGCTTTCCGACGTTACAGGACGGCCCAAGAGGCGCCCAAGACCGCCCCAAGACGGCCCAAGAATCTTCCAAGAGGGCCCCAGGACAGCCCAAGAGGGCCCCAAGACGGCCCAAGAGGCGCCCAAGATGGCCCAAGAGGGCCCCAAGACGGGCCCAAGAGGGGGCCCAGAGAGGGACCACGAACCGCAAGCTCGAGCCTTCCGCCCCAAGAGGCCGCCAGGAGGCCCCAAGGAGGCCCTTCAAGAGGCCCCAGGAGACCCCCAAGAGGCCCAAAGGAGGCCCCGAGAAGCCCCAAATCGGCCCCCAAAATGCTTCGAACCTGCTTCCAGGAGGCCCCCGACAGGTTCAGAGGCTCCCGAGAAGCTACGTCAAACTCCCAGCGAGCGGCCGGACGAGGCCCCCCACAAAATCACATGAGGGTTCCAGTATTTGTATCCTTCAGCGCTCTCTGGCCTTCTTCCCCCTGCCCCCTTCCCTGTCGACTTTTCGTTGACACGAAGCTCGCCTCCAGCTAGAACCTAAGCTCGCGCGAAATCGCGCGCGTGTTCTAGTATATATATAACGGCGCCACCGGGTCGGGGGCCCGGGCCGGGACCCCAGACCACAAATGTGGGCCCCGGGGGGCCCGGAGGCTCGTCGGATCGCCGGACGCCGTCCAAGATCGTTCGCAGCGGCTTCGGAACGCGCTCCGATGGCTCCAGATGCCTTCCAAGACGCCTGTCATGACACCAAGAAGGTCCCAGAAGCCTCCAAGACGCTCCGAGAGGCAGCCCAAGAGAGGCCCAAGAAGCCAAAATCGTGCCATTCCTATGGGAAAACGTATATTTTTCGCATGTTCGCCTCTTAGGCTTTCACCGCGTCCAAACGAAAGCCCCCAACGATGCGCCAATACCGCCCCAAGACGGCCCAAGAAGCTTCCAAGAGGGCCCCGGTAAACCCAAGAGGGCCCCAAGACGGCCAAGAGGCCCCAAGATGGCCCAAGAAGGCCCCAAGACTGCCCAAGGGGGGCCCAGAGGGGGACCACAACCCCAACTCGACCATTTCCGCCCCAAGAGGCCGCCAGAGGCCCCAGAGGCCCCTTCAAGAGGCCCCCAGGAGACCACCAAGAAGGCCCAAAGGAGGCCCCGAGAAGCCCCAAATCGGCCCCCAAAATGCTTCGAACCTGCTTCCAGGAGGCCCCCGACAGGTTCAGAGGCTCCCGAGAAGCTACGTCAAACTCCCAGCGAGCGGCCGGACGAGGCCCCCCCCAAAATCACAAGAGGGTTCCAGTATTTGTATCCTTCAGCGCTCTCTGGCCTTCTTCCCCCTGCCCCCTTCCCTGCGACTTTCGTTGACTCAAGCTCGCCTCCTAGCTAGAACCTAAGCGCGCGCGAAGCGCGCGCGTGGTTCTAGTATCATATACCGGGGTACCGGGGGCCAGGGCCCCGGGACGGGACACCCTCCCGAATTAAGATTGCCGAGGAAGCCTCGAACATCGCCCCAAGACGGCCCAAAAGGCCCCCGAGAGGCCCCCAAGACAGCCCAAGAGGGCGCCCAAACGGTCCAAGAGGCGCCCAAGACGGCCCAAGAGGGCTTCAAGACGGCCCCAAGAGGTGCCAAAGAGGGGGAACACGAACCGACAATGGAGATTTTCGCCTCAATAGGCCCCCAAGAGGCCCCAAGAGGCTTAAAGATGCCCCCATCAGAGACCCCACCCAAGATGCCCAAAAACGGCCCCCCGGAGGCTTCGAAACATTTCAAAATTGCCTCCCCCCAAGAAGCACTCCAGAGGCCCCACGAAGCCCACTGAAGGCCCCAGAGAAGCCTCTACAGTCCGCAAGCAGCCACGGACGAGCCCCACGAGGCAACAGAATTGCCTCGAAAATGTTCTTGGGAAGCTTCGCAAGAGACCCCAACAAGCATCAAATATGCTTCTGACCCACAACACAGGCACGGTGGCGGCTTCACCCGTTGCCCTCCTGTTGATTTGGCCCCAGGACTCACGACGGCCCCAAGAGAAGGGCAAGATGGCCGAGATCAGTTCGAACCACAATGGTCAGGAGGAAGAGGAGGAGGAGGAGGGGGAGGAGGAGGAGGAGGAGGAGGAAGGAGGAGGAGGAGGAGGAGGTGGAGGAGGAGGAGGAGGAGGAGTGAAGAGGTCGAGGAGGTGTACGAGGAGGTGGAAAAGGAGGAAGACGAGGACCGTGGTGCACATCCCATTTTTCAGCTTAACGAACCGAGCCGATCACGTTGGGGTCGCGCCGCGTATTTCGTCTTCGCTTTTCAGTGGGTGTAGGACCCCCCGGGGCACCAGGAACCCACAGGAAGCGTTGCCTGGTGACCCCGGGGGGTTGTGCTTTCCCCTTAGGCAGCCCCCCCGAGCCTGGGAACCGAGGCCAGGCGAGGGGGGGTGCTGAGGGGGGCACGGGCGCAAAGCGCTTAGGGCCCCCCCCCTCCCCCCACTCAAATGATGGTCGTGGTGGTTGTTATGATGGCGATGATGATGATGATGATGATGATGATGATGATGATGCTGATGATGATGATGATGGTGATGATGGTGATGATGAGGATGAGGATGATAATGATTATGAGTATGATGATGATGATGGTGATGATGATGATGATGCTGATGATGATGATGATGGTGGTGGTGGTGGCGGTGATGATGATGGGGATGATGAGGAGGAGGACAAGGAGGGAAGGAGGAGGAGGAGTGGAGGGATGATGATGAGGAGGAGGAGGAGGAAGAGGAGGAGGACGAGGAGGAGGAGGAGGAGGGTGAACAAATAGGCGGAGGAGGATGGCAAGCAGAATGGCCAGGCGTCTTGGAGCGTCTTGGGGATCTCTTGGCGGTCCCAGGGTCCCCTTAGGGGCGTCTTAGGTGCCTCTTGGGAGCCTCGTGGGGGCCGCTTGGGGGCTGCTTGGGGCCGTTTGGGAGCCTCCTGGGGGCGTGCGGTGGCCCCTGGTGCCTTCCGGGAGGCCACGCAGGCTTTCTCAGGACTATATTAGAGGATCTCGACCAAAGAGGGGGGGCCGAATTAGCGCACCCCGTCTGGAGCCTTCAAAGTCGCCTCTTCAGGGCCTCTTGGAGCGCTTTCGGCGCGCTCTTGGGGCCGTCTGGGGCCCACTTTCAGCGTCTTTTGGGGCCCTCTTGTGCCATCTTCGAGCCTTTTTGAGTCCTCGGGAGCCAGCCCATTGGAAGCGAAAGGGCGAGAGGGCCAAAATCATTGATTTTCTTTGGGTTCTAGAGCGGCTTGGGTTTCTTAGGGCCTCCTTGGGGGTTTCTGTGGCCACTTGGACCCATCTTGGGGCCAGCATGGGGCCACTTGGAGGCTTCTTTGAAGCCATATAGAGCCGACTTGAACCACATTGCGCCGTCCCGGAGGCCATCTTAATGCATCTGGGGCAATATTGGAGCCCTCTTGGGCCAAAAGCTTCCGAAATACCCCGAACAGCTAGCACCCTTCGAAACCATTGTGTTGTTTTCCATGTTTTCGTTTATCAAAGGGGGGATGCCCCGAATTAGCGTCGCCCCTCTTGGGCCCGAAACAGTTGCCTCTTGGGGCGTTCTTGGGTCGCTTTGGGGCGCTCTTGGGGCCGTCGCGGGGCCTTCTTGGGTCTCAGCTGGGGCCCTCTTGGGCCGCATCGGAGCCATATTCAGGCCTCGGGAGCTCATTTGAAGCGAGAAGGTGCGAGGGTTTTGAGAAAGGCGCGAGGGTTTTGAGAAAGGCGCGCATTGAAGCCATATTCAGGTCTCGGAAAGCGCGAGGGTTTTGAGAAGCCCCGCCGCCTTCCGAGAAGGCTTGCTCCTTCTCACTCCCCCCCCCCGCTCTCTCCACCTACTGACCTGGGCCAGTCGGGCCTCACGGCCCCTTCATCGCCTAGGCTTTCTCGCGAAAGCCACAATCATCGATTTTCTCCAGTTGGTTGAAGGATTTGGGTCTCTTGGGGGTCCCCCCTTTGGGAGGCTCCCAGCATGTGAGAACCCCTCTTGAGAGCGATCTTGGAGTATCTCGGGGCATCTTGAATGTAATCTTGGGTTTTCGCAGGCCCTCTTGGCGCCATCTTGGACGCCCCAATGACCCGCGACCCTCCCCCTCAGGTCCAGGGGGAGAGGGTAAGGGGAGGAGTCGGCCCATCCCCCAAGGGAAAGAAAAGGGTTGGAAGAAGAAACGCGCTAAACCACCTCCGCTCTAATGACCCGTTGGATTACGTTGCGTTTTCCGCAGAACTTCATGTGGAGCCTGTGTTGCACTGTTCGGGACAATGTTGGAACCCTGTTGGGGTGGTTCTGACCCTCCAGAGCCGTCAAGAGAAGGCCATGTGCCCGGAGGAAGGCCCCAAGGGGGTCCACAAACAAGACACGTTTCGAGGTTCTCGCGTCACTTGAGGTCGCGCCCTGCTGTAGTCGTTCAAGGCCTTCTTGGCACCCTCCCAGGGCCTCTCCTGGAACCGCCCTCCTTCTCCTCTCCCCTTCCCTCCGAAAAGTCTCCCAGTGGGTCATGCCATCCGGCGCATTCGTTCCTGGCACAAGCGGACGCTGGGGCATCGGTTCCATTATTTATCTTCCCTCCTCTCTCTCGCCCCCCT
>CAUYUJ010011991.1:378059-450559 GCA_963575745.1 Prorocentrum cordatum | reverse complement strand
GGAGGAGGAGGAGGAGGAGGAGCGGTGAGCGCCCGGGAGCGCTGGGGAACGTTGGTTCCTTGGCCGACCGACAGGCCTCTGCGCTAGGGGCGGGCGGGGCGAGGCCACGGGCGGCCTCGCGGGAGGCCGCGGCCTCGCGGGAGGCCGCGGGCGGCGGTGCGCAGCGGCGGCAGCTCGTCGGTGCCCAGGCCGGACCTGCAGGCCTCTGCGCCAGGGACGCGCGGGGGGCGAGGCCAACGAGAGCCGCCAGGGGTGGGGCAGGAGGAGGAGGAGGAGGAGGAGGAGGAGGAGGAGGAGGAGGAGGACAGGGGGGAGGATGCTCGAGCATGCTTTCCGCCACCCTCCACGGCCTCCGGAGGCTCTCTTCGGGCCCCCCTCGGGCCGTCAGGAGCGAGATGTGGGCCAGGCCTTGGCCGACGCTTGAGCGGGTGTGGGCCAGGCCAGGGAGCAGGGAGGATCGAGGATCGAGGCTTGCGCTCGCGATTAATATCCTTACAAACTGGGGGGCTTCTCGCCGCCGCGGCTGGATCTGGCTCGAAATCCTAATCCGAGAAACCCCTGGAGAGGCCAGGGGGTCGACTGTGAGCAGGGCTCAGGCTCTTCTTGATCCTACTCATCCTCATTACCTGTTACTAGATACTCCCACTTGGCTATCTAGCTGGCCGATAGGTGACCTATGCGGGAGGCATCATACCTGGTAAAAACAATACCAAGTTTGCGCTTGGGCTTTCGCAGTGGACGTTAGGTTTCGCACCATGCGTAGGAAGGGGGCGGGTGGACATCCTGCGCGAGAGGGCGAAATGTCCTTCGCGCATCGGCGCCGCACTCACGCTCCCGGAGAATTGAGCTCCCGCGTGGGCGCGGCGCATATGCTTTCTCGCTCCACTTCGTCGACGCGCGACTGGACGAAGATGTTGTTCTCGCTCCGGCGCCGCTCCGCTTTCGCCCAGCAGGGGTTCGCCGCCGCGCTTCGGCGCGGCGCAGTTTTTCACGACTGGTCGCCCTCTCCCAGGCTCCGTGCACACTTCGTCTGATGATACAGTAGGGGCCCGACCACAAGAGACCTTCCACAAGAAACCCAACCCTGAGACCTCAGCAGGTCCATGGATTTTTTCGGGGTGGGAACGTCGCGCTTTCCATCGCAACGCCATCGAAACCCAAGAAACCCAGGGCACCCTGGAGGCAGGCAGGGTGTCTCTTGGCATGGGCCCCCACAGTAGTGCTCCTGCGTGGGCGCCGGCCATATTTGAAGGGGCCCTGGGACACACAAATCAATACACACAAATAACAGGATTCCCTATATTTCCTATATTTTCTGGGTTTTTGTCTTCTCTCCCACTTCCCATATTTTCCTATATTTTTCTTTGGGATCGACGATTCATTGTGTCTGTGTGTTTTTTCCCCCTCCTGAATGTTGTCTCGCTCGACGAGTCGGCACGACAGCGGCAGCGGCAGCGAGGCCGCGCTGGCGCGGGCGAGATGCTGTGCGCTCGCCCAGGCGCCGCGCAGTTTGCGCGCGTGCGCGTGAGAGTGGCAGTGCCGTTTCGCCGTGGCGCGTGCTTCGTCTTTGCCGCGCTCGTTGGAAGCTGTGCCGGTCCCGCCCCTGCGCGGCCCGCGCCGCTTTCCCCCCGCCGGGGTCGTCGGAAGCAGGGCCGCGCGCGAGCGCCTGACGTTCGCCAGGCGGGAAGTCAAGCCGCACAGCACTTTATACGATTATGTTGTGGGATGGACGGGCGGGGCAGCTGATTCGTTTGACCTTGCTAACTTGAAGCTTCATCGTACTCCTTCTCGTGCTTCTCTTCACGTGCCTCTTCTTCCTCATGTTCGTCGTCCTCTGTCTCCCTCTCCTCGTCCCTCTTCCCCCTCGCGCCTCCCCCCCTCTCCACCCGCTCCTGCGTGTCCTCCCGGTGCGCTGGCTCTTCCGGGCACCGCCAGGTGGAGCTGAAGCACGGGCGCGTGTCCATGTTTGCCACCATCGGTTATCACGGATGCCCCGCGGCGTGCCGCTCAACCACCAGCCATCGCCCGTTGGCCTCCTTGTGCACCGCACAAAGCGGAGGGCGACGTCCCCCAGTCGGCCTGGTGGCCCCTGCTCCGAGGCGTGGCGAGACCAGGTGCCCAAAACCGTTTGGGGACAGACGGGGCGGTCCCAGAACGGGCCTCGCCTTCGACGCGTCCTCGCCGACTGCAAGCAGAACGGCGGTAGGCCCGCGGACGAAAGGTCGGCGGAAGGCGGCGGAAGGAAGAGCGAGACGTCCATGTTTCTTGTGGTACAGTCGTTCGTAGGACAGCCTTGCGACGAACGTGATCATTGCCACCACGTTTGGCGAGGCGAGTTGTGTATAATATCGCGGTCCGCTCCCATCTCCTGCTCCTCCCCCCTTCCCCCAGAAAATGCTTCCTTCGGCTCAGGGGTTCTGGCATCGGCCAGGCGGTCAGGCGATCTGGGAGCCCAGAAGTCCTCCCAGGACGGCCTCAATCGGATGCCACCTGCGGCAGGCGCGCCTGGGCCTTGCCGCAGCGGCCTGGGGAGCGCGGGCCACAGCCTAGGACTACGAGGCCCACTCGGGACTTGGCCGGGCACCCTGCCCGAGCCCAGGCCAAAAGATCCACCACCAGCCCCAGGAGCCACGAGGGGACGCCGATCCTCGGCGGCGAGCGAGGGGGGGAAGAGAGAAGGGGCGGGCCTTCTCAGAAGGCTCGGAAGTCCCCCGGCCCCCCGGCCTTCTGAGAAGTCTTCTAAGCCCTCCCCGAAGACACAGAACACTTCTCAGAAGGCGCGCGAGCTTCTGAGAAGTCCCGCCGCCTTCCGAGAGGGCCTTCTCCTTCTCACCTCCCCCCTCGCTCGCCGCCGAGATCCGATCGCTGCAGCCGCCGGCTGCAGCCGCCAGCGCCCCGCCGCGAGTTTGGTGGCCGGCGCGACGTTGGTCGGGGGCGCCTCCGGAGAGGGCCTCGCCGTCGGCCGGCGTGACACGGGCCCTTTCGCACTCAGGTTGTGGGGATGTCTCACGCCGTTGGCTCGTCTGCGTGCCCAGCGTCTCCTGCGTCTGGAGCAGTTCGTGCGGATGTCTCGGGCGAGGGGCTGGCTTCAGCACCCCCAGGGGGGGCGCCAGGGTCGGGTATAGCCAGGACCCCAGGTAAGGGGACCCGGTTAGTGGTAGGGCCCTGGAGCCCCTAAATTGGCCAGGATCACTAAACCAGGTCTGCCGCAGCTGGTGTTTTTTCGGGTGACGGCAGTTCCGGTTAGTGGAATGGGACCCGAGGGCGTCCCCCAGTAGGTACACAGCACTAAACCAGGTCCAACGAAGCCCAGTTCTGCCAGCGCCCGACAGGGGGTACGGCGTCCGCCCGGTCGCGCCCAGGTTGTGGGGATGTCTCAGGCGGGTCGCCCGCTCGCGTGCCCAACTCGTCTTGCTTTCGGGGCAGACTATGAGGATGTCTCGGGCGAGGCGCTGGCTTCAGCATTCCACGGAGGAGCCGCCAGGGGGCATATCAGTGGCCCAGTCGCGCCCAGATTGTGGGGATGTCTCAGGCGGGTCGCCTGTTCGCGTGCCTAACATGTCTTGACTCTGGGGCAGGCTGTGAGGATGTCTCAGGCGAGGCGCTGGCTTCAACATTCCAAGGAGGAGCCGCCAGGGGGCATATCATGGACCCAGTCGCACCCCGCTTGTGAGGATGTCTCAGGCGGTTTGCTTGTTGTGGTGGCTAGGCTCGTCTCCGCTTAGAGCAGATTGTGAGGATGTCTCAGGCGAGGTGCTGGTTTCGGCACCCGAAGGGAGAGCTGTCAGGGGGTATATCACAGGCCCGTTTGCGCCCAGCTTGTGGGGAAGTCTCAGGCGGCTTGCCTGTTTGCGTGGCCAGACTCGCCTGCGTTCATAGCACATGTTGAGGATGTCTCAGGCGAGGCGCTAACCTCGGCACCCCAAAGGGGAGACCGCCAGAGAGTATATCACAGGTCCGTTCGCGCCCAGATTGTGGGGATGTTTCAGGCGGTCTGCTTGCTTTGGTGGCCAGATTCGTTTGCGATCAGAGCAGGTTGTACAGATGTCTCGTGCGAGGCGCTGCTTCCAGCACCCCAGGGAGGGGCCGCCAGTGGGTATATCACGGGCCCGTTAGCACCCAGATTGTGGGGATATCTCGAACGGTTTGCTTGTTGTGGTGGCCAGACCTGCTTGCGTTCAGAACCGACTGTGAGGATGTCTCAAGCGGGGGGCTGGTTTCAGCACACCAAGGGGCCCAGATTGTGGAGATGTCTCAGGCGGGTTGCTTGCTTCGGCCCCCCAGGCTTATCTTTGGATGTGTGATACCCACACTCACCTAGGCCTCGCTCACTCGCCTCCTTTTCCATGTTTCCCCAACCATCCTGTGGTGATGGGTCCACGTTTTGAAGAGACAGCGCCCCGCGTTTCCTCCTTCCTCCTCCCTCCACCCCTCCTCAGCTGCCGTCCCGGTTCGAGGCTTTGGGAGCTGCTACCAGGTAGCAGCGAGCCTCTTGGGACCGGCAGTCAGACGCGCTGGCCCGCGCCGCCATATCCCGCGGGCTGGCCGTGCACGCGCACGCATTCAGTGACAAGACGGTTCGGGGGAGCCGTCAACATTCAGAACCAGCCTGGCATAGACGGGCCAGAGAGCAGCGTTCGGCAGCACGAACGCTCCTCCGCATAGAGAGCGCCAGGCGCATTCTCGACGAACACCACAGCAGCATGGCGCCGTGGCACGAGTCTTGGTTCTGGTCTCGCTGTGGTTCCAAGCAAAAGTCATCTGCGACCTGGTGTTCAGTTTGCTGGCCGAGGAGCGCGCGTCGCACACGATCGGCCTCGCGACCGCGCCCATCAGCATCAGAGTCCGAGGCGCCAGCATCCAACGACACTCAGTCGTCCGCAGAGGCCAAGCCGACTCAAGACGAACACCAGCCACCACGTGTCGCCACCTACGAGGAGGCCAAGCAGCACAAGTTATGGGTGGAACCCCCGACGGAGCACGTTGCGAGGGAAGCCCACCGCAAGAAGTTAAAGGACGCCATCGCAGCCGTGGAGAAGTCACTAAAGGCCCGTCGGGCACTTGGCGTCACTCAGGAGCAGCTCAACGACATGTGCGCGGAGCTCGCGGTCCTCAGTTTCATGCACATCTACTCCTACGAGACGAAGGATCGCATCGCCAACCAGAAGGCCTACATTGCGAGAGCAGCTCGACGTCTCGAGGAAGCACAACATGCAGAACGGGAAGCAGAAGTACGACTACTGGCAGCTCAACGTCAGCGGGAGGCAATCTCTTCGGACCTCAACTCTGCCACCGCCCTTTTGGATTCGTTCGAGCATCAAGCAGCAACAGAAGCCGCACAAATGGAAGCTGTGAGGTCAGTATCTTTCGTCACTACTCCAGAAGATATCGGAGACGCGAGCTCGGTTCAAAGTCAAAGTTGTCAACCTCAGGTGCTGGCCCAGCTTCAAGCCAACCAAGCATCGCTCCAGGCATCCATCGGCTCTCTCGCCAACAACATGGCGATGATGCAGCAGACCATCTCCAAGCTCTCTGTCGTGCACACAGGCGTTCCTTCCTCAGCGCAGCCTCTCCCGACCTCCCCCCAGACGGGAATGGCCGCGACTCAGCCAGTCAACGCCATTGCGGCTGCGGGCAGATCACCCACGCCTGCGACGCCGGCGGCAGCAAGAGCACCCACCACTCACATCGGCAAGGGCGGCGTGATCAAGCCAGCAGGTAGTCCAGGCGGCAAGGTCCCAACGGCCACTCGACAGCTCGAGATGGCAGCAAGGCAGCCTGGTCAACGACAACTTGCAGAAGCACTTGCAGCTTCGCCGTGCATCAACGCGAATGCGAGGTCCATCTCCCCGGCGGACCCAGGTGCAGAGATGCCGCCAGCAACGGCACTCTGCTTACCACACGACGAAGAAGACGCTTCCATCATGCTGGACGCGCCGCTCAAGGAGGGCGATCAGTTGGTGCAGCAGTTCGACATGCCGATCCAGCAGGCAGCAGCAGACGAAGCAGCTGCAGCAGTTTTTCGCTAGCCCCGCCTGCGCTACGTCCTCTCGAGGACGCAGGTGGAGACGGGATCCAATCATCACCCCCACCTCAGCGCAGTTCGGGGCAAAACACCACCGCCTCAGTTCGAGGTTGTGCCAATAGTCCTATGCCAGATGTTGGGAGTGTTCGGCAGCAGCTCTTTGCTACATGGCCGAGACCGCTCAAATGTTGTTACTGGTATTGGGCCAAGTACTGGCATTCACCTACCACTCAGGCCCTCCCAAACCTGCGCCCCTGGGGGGCTCTCGGGCCCCTGGAAGCTCTGCAAGTGTACACGGACGGTTCGGGAGGCAGCAAAAAGGGAAGGCCCGCTTGGGCCTTTGCCATCCTGGCTCGGGACATCCAGGGCCAGACTGCCTTCTTGGGCTTCGAGGGCGGTCTTTTCGACTTCGAGGAGTTCCCCAACCACCATCTCTCTCTGGCTTCTGAAATATTGGGCGGTCAATGGGCTCTTGCGCGGTTCCTGCAGTCCCAGTTTTCCAGCTTATCCAGGGAACTTGCTAATGAGCTCTACTGTGACAGTTCTGAAGTATTACGTATTGCTAGAGGAGGAGCTCTTGGGCGTTCTTTAGCTATGCCACGGTCTCTCCTGGACAGCCTGGCCAAGGTTTCCAGCTACTTTGCTCACAAGGTTTCCCGGCATCATGTAGAAGGGCATCCCTCAGATCCCTGGAACGAAATGGTCGACGCCATCGCTACTTTAGCATCCACTGGCAAGGGCAGTATACCTGTGCCAGATTGCTCATGGCGAGCATGTCTTTCTCAACATCAGGAGCTCGCGTGGCTCTGGCTCCACTTCGAGCCGCCGCACGTGCAGGCGCAGTGCCCGCCGGCAGCCGGCGATGCCATGCCGGATTTTGAAGAGTCTTCGAGAGGGAAGGCGGACGCTCTCTCTCAACTACTCCATTTCTCTGCCAAGGATTGCATTGCAGACGAGTTTCAAGCTGACGTTTCTTTTCCTCTGCGGGTGGCTGCCGCCAATGCCCTCTCGCTCGACCCCCGCCAAGCACGTATTTCCAACAAGTTCAGAGCGGCAGGCCTTTACCTGTCAGGTCGCATGAAGCAGCTCAGCACTTCTTTTGCGCGCCAGAAGTTTTGGCTAGTGGGCACTGTCGAGACGCGATTTTCCCGCTCTGGCGTGTCCAGCGTTGCGCCATATCATATTATTCGTTCGGAGGCTGACGCCAACAAAAGGTACGGGTGCCCCCTTTGGGTCAACATAAGTGAAGAGGCGTGCCCAGGCTCAAAGCTTCAAGCGAAGCACTGCAGAGCACTTGCAGCTGCACCTCGGTACCTTTACGTCGCTTTGCGTTGTGGGCCTTTTGCCGTTGATGCTCTCGTGGCTCATGCACCGCACAGCAAATGCCCGGTGGCTGATAGACGTATATGGCGGCAGGGGCTTCTGGAGTTGGTCAAGGGGCTTCGTACACCTGGAGTCGAGCTTATCGGGCTTCTAGACGCTAATGCTAGAGTGGGTACAGATCAGAGCTCGTGGGGCCTATTGCCCCTGAAGTACAAAACGAGTCTGGGGAGCTTTTTCCACGATTTCTTACGGGATTCCCGCCTCTGGTTACCTGCTACGTTTATGGAGTCTAGGTCCGCTACTACCGCTACTTGGCCCCATCCTAAATCCAATGGGCTATACGGCGGGCGTCGCATTGACTACATAACTTGCTCCTTTGGTTCCAAGGTTTTACAGCAAGAAGTCGTCACCGATGTTGATCTTTCGATTTCTACTGTGGACCACCCAGCGGTTGCTGCTCAGCTGATCCTTCCGCGCACGCAGCCACCCATCAATGCGCAGAGCACACACAAGGCCAAGTGCGATCCTGCCAAGTTTCAAGACCCGGAGGCAGTCAGCATGTTCGAGCGCAGCCTGGCCGGCTGTACTCAAGTGCCTTTTGCAGTCGGGCCCTCGCAGCATTTCGAGCACCTGACATCTCACCTACGCACGTCTCTCGAAGCCGCATTTCGGCAGGCAGCCAAGGCAATCCTGGATCACTACACACACCCTGGAGCTCATGGATGAGCGCACGGCACAGCTACGCAGCTTCCGTTCTGCCAGCAAAGCATGCCTGAACATGCAGGTGGCACTTCTTTTCTACGCTTGGGCGGCTCCACTACGTGGAGAATGGGTGTGTCGTCGGCGGGGCATCCTCACCTTCTCGCGGCGCTCCATGGGCTCACTATGGCACTCTTGGGGCTCCATATGTGCGTCTACCACTACCTTACTGCGACCTGCACTTGTGGGTCTTTGTTATCATCTTGGGCGTCTTCCTGGACGTAGGCATCACTTCAGCAAAAGGTCTAGGTACGCGTGCGACCCGAGTGACAGCATGGCCTTCTTCAGGCTCTACGAGAGGCACAGTGGCAGCTTCTTGGACGAGATCCCCCTGTATGCTCTCGGAGAACACCAATGGGTCCTTCCTGGGTTCTCCGCTTATGGGCTCCAGAGGTGCTGGGATTACTGTATCAGGCTCTTCGGCCTCTGTGGGGCTGCTCGGGTTATGGCCCTCGAGGTCCACGCTGTCTTGGTCAATAGCAGTGTTGCTGCAGATGCCAAGGCACATGCAGAAGAGTTAGCCACCCAGGTTGCCTCAGCTTGGTCCAGGAAGGATTTCAAGGAGGCCTTCGCCATGCTGAAGGCCATGGGAGCTTGTTCCAGGAGAAAGCAACGTGCCGGGCCTCTCCCTATTCTCTCTTGCCCAGCAGGCCAGCCGCTACGCACACATGTAGAAGTTGCCAACAGATGGCTGCAGCACTTCAGCGGCGAAGAAGCAGCACCAGTCATTCCAGCGAGCGATCTGCATTGGTTTTTGTCTGCGCTCCCAGAGTTGCCGAGGGAAGTGACGCACGACCTCAGCACGTCGCTTGGCGATCTTCCTACGTTGCGTTATACGCAGCAGTCTTTTACTGCCGCCAAGGCTTTTGCTGCTGGCCCTGACGGTATCACGGGGGAGGTTCTTAAGAAATTTTCGGTTGCTACCGGGAAGCTGTTCCGTCCTCTCCTGGTCAAGAGCGCGGTGCGGGTCCGAGAACCGGTTCAATGGAAAGGAGGTTACTATTGGAGTTTATTCAAAGCTGGGGCCCCCTCTATGGTCATTAACTACCGCTCTATCCTTGGGCCGTCTCAGATCGGTAAGAGGTTTCGAGCAATCACTCGATCAGAGGTCGTGAGGAATTTATTGGCTGCAGCAGGAGATCGGCAGTTTGGCGGTCTCCCAGGCAGAGGCACGGATTTCTCTGCCCTGGAGTTGCGAGCATTTTAACAACTGGCTGCTGCCAGAGGCCACAGCGCGCTCATCCTTTTCATTGACGCAGTGCAGGCTTGTTACAAGGCTGTGAGGGAGATCGTCTTTCGCACGGCATGTGATGATCAGTCCCTCTTACAGCTATTATGCGCGCGTGGCCTGCCACCCGACACCACCCAGGAGCTAGGGGACTTCATCAAGCAACAGACTCGTATCCTAGAAGCTGCTGGGGGTTCTCCCTTGAGGCGGGCTCAGATTTCAGACGCGTATGACGGGTCCTGGTTTTATGTTCCTGACGGGGAAGGAGCTGCTTTTCCTTTCTTGGGCTCTGGTCCTGGGCAACAGCTAGGGGATATAGTACATAACTCAACTCTATCATGACTAAAGTTATGCAACGCGCTCAAGCTAATCTACTGGGATTTGGAGTTGAGCTTCGCCTACCCACGCAGTCTGTCTCTTCACTAGCGGCTTTCGCTGGCAAGGACGTTGCCGGCTGCGCGCGCACATGCCACACCATGGAGGGCGCATTTTTGGACGACGCCCATTTCAGTTTCGCAGGTCCAGCCAAGACACTGTTGCTCCAAGCTCCCTTCGTGGCGGCCGCTATTTATCGAGGCTCTCAACATGCACGGACTCAGAGTTAACTGTAAGCCTGGGAAGTCTGCGGTCTTATTCCAGTTCAGAGGCCCTGGAGCTCGCAATGCTAGACGAGTTCTGGTCCAGAACGTGTGCAACACCATCCAGGTATGTACTAAGTCTTCGGGAACTGTCACCTTACATCGAGTCCAGCAATGCGTGCATTTGGGCACCATGCATGATATGACTGGGTCCATGGGGCCGGAGCTTGCTCACAGGCAAAACAGCTGTTTTCCCGCCTGGAAGGCCCTGCGGTACCGAATTTTCAAACATGCTGGAGCTCAAGGTCCCACCCCCGCTGCTGCCATGGTCCTCCTGGACTCCCTGGTCTGCTCAGGACGCCTATTCCAGGCCAGCACGTGGGGGACCCTCACTGTCGCTCAACATCGGGGGCTCCAGGATGGTCTGCTTAGGTATTATAGGGCTATCGCCAAGCTACCGCGACGTGACGATTCAGCGGCACACAATCGAGCAGTCCTGGCAGCAGTTGGTCGTCCGCCACTCGATGCTTTTCTTTCGGCCAGCAGGCTAAGGCTTTTTGGCAGGTTACTCGTATCTGGCCCACATCACTTGTTTGCTCTTCTAGGTGCGTGTCTGCAGCATTGCCGCCAGTCCTGGGCTCACACGGTTTTGTAAGATATAGAATGGCTTCGCCAACATTTGCCGCACCTACATCGGCTTCCATGTCCAGCAGACGACCTACACGCTTGGGAACAGGAGGCACGACGCTCTCCCTCGGCTTGGAAGCGTACCATTCGCAGCGCTCTAGCTTCACATGCCCGGCAGTTGCAGCGTGAGGCTTTAGAACATACAGCGGAGCAAGACATGTTCAGTATCTTGCTTGATGCGGGTGTTCCTCCCGCTTGGGATGATCCGCAGCATCCCACGCGCATGCTCGAGAGCTTACAAGATCGTACATGGGTATGCATGTGGTGTCATACTTCGTTTGCTAAGGCTAGAGGACTACGTACACACATACTTCGCAACCATCATTCCAGGGTTCAGCATATCAGACGCATTCAGGGTCATTCGCACACCTGTCACACGTGTTGCCAGTCGTTTTCCCACCGCTCGGCTCTCACATCTCAGCTTGCGTTTGATTCTGCTAAGTGCGCTGTTGGGTATAGTCTAGACAATGGGCACTCTGAAGTTAGTACTGTGGATAAGGTCCTACCTAAATTACATATGGTTGAACCTCTACAGTATGCTTACCCTGCCGGTTATATGCTTATTGTGTCTGCTCCTGCTCCCCCCCATCCCCAGATCCTTTGTTGTGGGCCTCTTGGTGTTGGAGATGTGGTTGTTGAAGTCACGGGGCCCGTGGAGCATATCAGTATCGGCATGCAGTTTTCTATTGTAGGTGGATCTAAGTGTTCATTCACCGAAGCTGCCCAGTTGAACGAGCAAGAAGCCCAGAGATTGCTAGAGCAACGTCGGGCTGGATTTGGCAGATGGCGCACGGACGCCCCAGCAAGTCGAGTTGCAAGCGTGCGCTTGCCCAACCATGAGCTGGTGAGTGACCTCAGCCAACAGGAAGCACAAGCAGTTCTTTCGGAATCTCCATGATGTGCCTCCAAGGCAGGATCAAGTACGTGAACCTCCCTTCTACCTTTTTGATACTGGTTCATACACTGGAGTGGCTTCGGATTCCGCACCCCTCCGCATCGTTCGCAGCACGTCGCTCGTGCTCAACCTCTTCTGTGGACACCGCAGACGGGAGGATGTTCAATGGCGCATAGAGTTTTCGATTGCCCGGCCTACCATTGAAATAGTCGTGCTCAGCGTGGACATTGCTATTGACAACGTTCGTGGGGACCTGTCTCGGGAAAGTACCATCCTGGAATGGATTGAGCACGTGAGGTGTCACAGAGTTATTAACTCGGGGGGAGGTCCGCCTTGCGAAACCTGGTCTGCTGCCAGGTGGACGGAAGGCGGACCTCCCCCCTCAGGTCTATGGAACATGTCTGGGGTATGCCTTGGATATCGTGGAGACAGTCTGAGCAAATTAGGATTGGCTCCGTGTTGTCATTTGCTTTAGTTAGGCTTCTAGCTGAGCACCTCAGAGCTGGTTCTGGAGGCTGGCTTGAGCACCCGACTCCTGCTCTTTGGGCTCCTGGGGCTCCCACGTCATTCAGGTGGCGCCCCATGCAGGCCCTCGCTGCTGCCCCGCGTTCTAATCTCACTGAATTCGACCAGTGTGAGCATCAAGACCCCACCGCCTGCCCGACTACATACGGACGGGCACCCACCTGTATTTTGTTTGTGCGCATGCCTTGTTTACCGTCCAGATTGCGTTCTACCCCAGGCAATGGGAAGTGCTCGCACGGCAGAGGTGTTCACAGGACGCTGCTCGGCAAGCGGGGGGGCGGAGTTTTTCACACGGCCTCTAAGAATGCCTACCCAGGTGGCCTTTGCAAGGCTCTCGCTGAAAGTATTGTTGCCAGCATACGCACTCTAATAGACTCCTCATGCGAGGAGCCTGTATCTCAGTACTCTCAGGATTCTGAAGAAATTCGTGATGGGCTCATAACCTTCTACGCTGCCACGCAGCGAGATGCGCCAGAACCCCCCGCTCCTGCCCCCGACTTTGCTGGATTCCAAGGCAGGGCTGGCCGGGTGTCTAGGCGCACTGACCCAGAGCTCTATCATTTCGACTCTTCTGATTCAGAAGGGCCTGAGGTTTCAGATTCCCCCCCGCCTGCCCAGGGTCACTCCGAACAGGATCCTGATGAGCAGCGAGTAGCAGATTTTCTGCTCGGCTCCCCAGAAGAGCAAGCTGCGTCCTGGCCCTTTCTTCCTTCCCCTCCCCCGCCTCCGCCTCTGCCTCCGCCCCCTGCCCCCCTTCCCCCCCCCCGCCTCCCAAAGGGCCAGGATCGAGGCCAATCGTGCTGCAGCTCGACGAATTCGCGCTGAGAGGCGACATGCTCGCGTTGCTCCGTGGGCCCAGCAGGGCCCGCCCCGCAACTTCCCCTTCCCAACGCAGCCGCGGGCACCATCGCCCCGACTGGTCGAGGCGGCACGGAGGGACTTACAGGCCTGGACTGTCATCCAGGGCTAGGCGCCCCCGTGCTTCCTTCCTTTTTTTTTGTGCTCTTCCTCTCTTGTCCAGAGCTTAGAGCCTCACGTACTCAGCACAGGGAGCCACCCTCATGCCCGCGTTGCATCAACCACCCCTCCTCTCATCATCATCAGCATCATCATCATCACCATCATCATCATCATCGCCATCGTCATCGTCATCGTCATCATCAGCATCAGCATCATCATCATCATCATCATCTCATCATCATCCCATCATCCTCGTCATCATCGTCGTCATCATCATCGACATCAGCATCATCAACATCATCACACGTTTCGTCGCCCCATAGGGAGCTCCACCGCAGGTCCCAATGGCGCGGTTGGCATGCGTCCCCCCCCAGTACAGCGCTTCGTGGCCCCGCGGGGAGGGCCACCGAAGGTCCCCGTGGCGCAGTCCGCATGCGTCTCCCCCACCCAGTACAGCGTTTCGTGGCCCCATAGGGGCTCCGCCGAAGGTCACAGTGGCACAGTCCGCATGCGTCCCCGCCACTCATTCCGGCACACCCCTCACACGCTTCATGGCCCCATAGGAGCTCCGCCGAAGGTCACAGTGGCACAGTCCGCATGCGTCCCCGCCACTCATTTCGGCACACCCCTCACACGTTTCGTGGCCCCATAGGAGCTCCGCCGAAGGTCCCAGTGGCACAGTCCGCATGCGCCCCTGCCACTAATTTCGGCACACGCCTCACACGCTTCGTGGCCCCATAGGAGCTCCGCCGACGCTCCCAGTGGAACAGTCCGCATGCGTCCCCGCCATTCTTGTCGGCCCACCCCTCACACGCTTCGTGGCCCCATAAGGGGCTCCGCCGAAGGTCCCAGTTGCATAGTCCGCATGCGTCCCCGCCACTCATGTCGGCACACCCCTCACACGTTTCGCGGCCCCACACGAGCTCCGCCGAAGGTCCCAGTGGCACAGTCCGCATGCGTCCCCGCCATTGGCACACCACTCACATTTTCGTGGCCCCATAGGAGCTCCGCCCAAGGTCCCAGTGGCACAGTCCGCATGCGTCCCCGCCACTCATTTCGGCACACCCCTCACACGTTTCGTGGCCCCATAGGAGCTCCGCCGAAGGTCCCCGTGGCACAGTCCAAATGCGTCCCCGCCACTCATGTCGGCACACCCCATCACACGCTTCGTGGCCCCATAGGAGCTCCGCCGAAGGCCCCAGTGGCACAGTCCGCATGCGTCCCCGCCATTCATTTCGGCACACCCCCTCACACGCTTCGTGGCCCCACAGGAGCTCCGCCGACGGTCCCACTGGCACAGTCCGCGCGCGTCCCCGCCACTGATTTCGGCACACCCCTCACACGTTTCGTGGCCCCACAGGGAACTCCACCGAAGGTCCCCGTGGCGCAGTCCGCATGCGTCTCCCTCACCCAGCACAGCGTTTCGTGGTCCCATATGGAGCCCCACCGAAGGTCCCAGTGGCGCAGTCCGCATGCGTCTCCTTCACCCAGCACAGCGTTTCGTGGCCCCACAAGGAGCTCCACCGAAGGTCCCCGTGGCGCAGTCCGCATGCGGTTCCCCCACCCAGCACAGCGCGTCGTGGCCCCATAGGGAGCTCCACCGAAGGTCCCCGTGGCGCAGGAACTCCGTGCTGCGTACTGCCCAGCGCCTCGCTCGCCCGTCGTCGGTCTGCCCAGCGGCAAGAGCCTTGCCCGCGATCAGCCAGCCAGCTAGCTCTTTTTGCTCCGCGCAGCGGACGACCCGCGCGCGACGCTGGGACCCCTCCGGGGCGACCAGCGCGCGTCGCGGGGACTCCGTGCTGCGTTCTGCCCAGCGCCTCGCTTGCCCGCTATCAGCCAGCCAGCTCTCTTTGCTCCGCGCAGCGGACGACCCGCGCGCGTCGCTGGGACCCCTCCCGGGCGACCAGCGCGCGTCGCGGGGACTCCGTGGTGCGTTCTGCCCAGCGCCTCGCTCGCCCGTCGTCGCTCTGCCCAGCGGCAAGAGCCTTGCCCGCTATCAGCCAGCCAGCTAGCTCTTTTTGCTCCGCGCAGCGGACGACCCGCGCGCGTCGCTGGGACCCTTCCGGGGCGACCTGCGCGCGTCGCGGGGACTCCGCGCTGCGCTGCGCCCGCAGCCTTGGACTTTTAAGTGCGCGGGCAAAGAGGGAGTAAAAGAAGGGGAGGAAGCGGGCGCGATCCTCGCGGGGGGGCGCGCCGACATTGGTGTCGCGGCGCGCTGGCGATGCCGTCGGGGGGTCCCGGGGAAGCCCCTTGCGGCGGCCACGCCCAGCGTCACGAGTACTCAGAGGCAGCCATTCTCAAACGATTGACATTCATATACAATTACACCATGCTTTGTCATACTCGCATTCATGCACGTAGACTCGCTCGCGCGCAGATTCATTCACAGTCAGACGCATTCGCGCTCAGATTCACCCGCGCTCAGCCTCCCTACGTACTCAAATCGATCGTTTTCGCTCGCGTTGTGTACCACACCACTCATTTCGGCACACCCCTAGCACGGTTCGTTGCCTCATAGGGATCACCACCGAAAAACTTAATCACAGTTGCGGTACTCACACTTGTATATGGTTGGGTCCTTCGTCAGGCTAATTTCATTCAGACGCATTCGCATGCAGACTTATTCATCAGCAACTCTTCCTCAAGCAGACCTTCGTTGCATTCAGACTCAACAATTGTGATATTCACTCATACCCACACCCATTCATCTTTAGACTCTCTCGCAGTCGGATTCGCCCACACTCGGGTTCATTCACACTTAGACCAATTCACAGTCGAACTTATTCACGCTCAGATTTGGAAGCACCCAGACCTACTCATACGAAACTCAATCGTACCCATAATGACCGAAACCCAATGTCATACACCGCATATTCATAGTCATATTCATTCGCACCCAGATTTATTCCACGCGCAGACTCACTGACACCCAGACGCGCCCACCCCCTGATTCACTTATACCAAGATTCACTTTTATGCAGACCCTTCCAGATGCAGACCCCTACTCGCCAAACTCATGCCCAAGCATTTTCACATTCAGACTCACCCGCTTCCATATTCATTCGTATTCAGACTTGCCCGCAGTCAGAATTACGCATATTCAGATTCGTACTCGTCATATTCAGGTCCAGACCCTTTCGCATTCAGATTTGCTCGCGCTCGGATTCACTCGCCTTCAGATTCGCTCATATTCGAAGTTACGCATACGCCGACGCATTCGCACTCACATTCTTTCACACTTAGATTCACCCACACTCAAACACAATCATTCCTGGGCGCATGCGCACCCAGACTCTTTCACACTCAAGCCACTCACGCTGAGATCCACTCACTGCTTTCTTTATTTTGATTGTTCAATGTTCCCTCGCTCTTCACCTGTGCTTTCCTCATTTCTCTTGGGAAATGCCCCGAGAGGGAGGGCATAACTGAAGTCGTCGCTGTCGTCGTCGAGCCCGTCGTATACGCGGGCTCGCCCCCACACCCAGACGATCGCAGGCACAGTTCCCCTGCAAGACGTGACAGGGGTATGATGTGAACATGTGGGGTTCCCCGCGCCGAGTAATTACTTAGACTCTTCCGACAACCTTTTTTTCACCTCCTCCTCCCCTTTCTCTTTTTCATTCCGAGCCATTCAGACTTGTTTATTCTCACTCATACTCCGACTCATTCAGGTTGAGACCCACACGTACTTTGATGTGCTCTCATTCAGATTAACTAACACTCAGGCCCATTCACATTTTGAATCATTCACAACCAGACCCATGCATATTCAGATTTACCCATACCCAAGCCTATTCATACTCACGTTCACTCATACTGAGATTCAATCGTATTCAAGCTCACTCACATTCAGACTCACTCTCACTCACGCACATGTACTCAAACCCTTCGGACTCACAAGCGCGTGCCCAACATATCTTGTTTTCGGAGCAGATTGTGAGGATGTCTCAGGCGAGGCGCGTGCTTCAGCACTCCCAAATGTGAGCGCCGGGGTTTATGACACGGGCCCGTTCGCGCCCAGATTGTAGGGATGTCTCGGGCGGTGTGCTTGTTTGCGCACCCTTGCTTTCGGAAGAGATGTTAAGGATGCATCCGGCGAAGCGATGGATTCAGCACCCCAAAAGGGGAGCCGCCAATGGGTATGACCTTCGACCGTTCGCGCCCCGATTGCGGGGATGTCTCAGGCGGTTTGCCTGTTCGCGTGTCTAACATCTCATACGTTCGGAGCAGTTTGTGAGGATGTCTCAGGCGAGGCGCTGGTTTCAGCACGTCCACTGGGAGAGTGCCAGGGAGTATGACATTCGCCCGTTCGCGCCCAGATTGTGGGGAATGCCTCAGGCGGTTTGCCTGTTTGCGTGTCATTTCTTGCTTTCGGAGCACATTGTGGGGTTGTTTCGGGCGAGGCATTGGCATCAGCACTCCCATGGGGAATGCCAGGGGGGGTGACATTCGCCCGTTCGCGTCCAGATTGTGGGATTGTCTCAGGCGTTGTGTTTGTTTCTGGCCCCCAGACTTTCCCTTTTTGTTTCCATATCCTGGGATGGAACTCGTGTTGTTCCCTATATCATCCGACCGCGCCAAACGAACCCCACCTCCGTCTCTTTTTGGTGATGATGATGACGCTGACGATGACGATGACGATGATGATGATGATGATGATGATGATGATGATGATGATGATGATGATGATGATGATGACCATGATTATGATGGTGCTGGTGGTGATGAGGATGATGATGATGATAATGATGATGACGATGACGATGACGATGATGATGATGATGATGATGATGATGATGATGATGATGATGATGATGATGATGATGATGATGATGATGATGATGATGATGATGATGATGATGATGATGCCGCCCCAACATCCACTGCTTCCGGAACAAATGTTGAGGATGTCTTGGGCGAGGCGCTGGTTTCAGCACCCCCGAGGGTGGGGGGACCGCCAGGTGGTATTGCATTCTCCCGCCCGCGCCCCGATTACGGGGATGTCTCGAGCGGTTTGCCTGGTTGCGTCCCCAACATCCTCCGCTCCCGGGACAGAGTTTGAGGATGTCTCGGGCGACGCGCTGGCTTTCTCACCCCAGGGGGGACCGCCAGAGGGGTTTGCACTCCTCCTTTCGCGCCCAGATTGCGGGGACGTCTCGAGTGGTTTGCCTGTTTGCGCCTCAGACATCGTCGGTTTGGGGAGCAGAGTTTGGGGATGTCCTGGGCGGGGCACGAGTCTTCCCCATGAGACCCCAGGAAGCATTAGAAAGCCCCAGGAGGCACCAGGAAGCCCCAGGAGGCCCAAGGAGGCTCCAAGAGTGTCCATGAGTCCACAGGAGGTTTCAGGACGCCCCAGGAAGCCACATAATGCCACAGCAGTTCCTATAGATTGGACAATTCCTGGAATACGAATTCCTTCTGTGTTGCACGCGTGCTCCTATCGAGTGCCTCTCTTGTTGTTCCAAACAAAATTATGTTACGCATGCTCCTATAGCTTTGGCCTCTCCAGGGGCGCGAATCCTTTGTGTGCTTACGTACATTTCTATAGGGTGCCCCATCCCATGTGGCTCCAGTCCTAGGTGCTGTACGCATGTTCCTATATATTGGGCAGATCCTGGGACATGAACCCTATGTGTCTCCCAACGATCCTGTGGTAGTGGGCCTTCGTTTTGGAGAGACGGTGATCGCGTTCAGTCCTTCCTCCTCCCACTCCTCCCTCCTCCCATCATCACAATCGTCATCATCATCATCATCATCGTCATCATCATCATCAACATCATCGTCGTCGTCATCCGCAGCATCACCATCACCACCATCACACCAAGTACAGCTTTTCGTGGCCCCATAGGGAGCTCCACCCAAGGCCCCAGTGGGGGTGGCCCCATAGGGAGCTCCACGTAAGGCCCCAGAGGGAGGGGGCAACATGCGCCCGCCACACCCTGTACAGCGCTTCGTGGCCCCATAGGGAGCTCCACGTGAGGACCCAGTGGGGGTGGCCACATGCGTCCGCCACACCCAGTACAGCGCCACATGCGTCCGCCCAGTACATCGTTTCGTGGCACCATGGGGAGCTCCCAAGGCCCCAGTGGGGGTGGCCACATGCGTCCGCCACACCCAGTACAGCGTACAGCGCTTCGTGGCCTCAGTGGGAGCTCCACGTAAGGCCCCAGTGGGGGTGGCCACATGCGTCCGCCACACCCAGTACGGCGCTTCGTGCCCCATACGGGGGGCCCCACGTAAGGCCCCAGTGGGGGTGGCCCCATGCGTCCGCCCAGTACAGCGCTTCGTGGCCCCATAGGGAGCCCCACGTGCGGCCCCAGTGGGGGTGGCCACATGCGTCCGCCACACTTGGTACAGCGCTTCGTGGCCCCAGTGGGAGCTCCACGTAAGGCCCCAGTGGGGGTGGCCACATGCGTCCGCCACACCCAGTACGGCGCTTCGTGGCCCCATAGGGAGCTCCACAGAAAGACCCCGGTGGCACCGTCCGCATGCGTCGTCCACCACCCATCATTGCTTTACGGCCCGATTGAATTCCGCGGCCCCGTTGATTGGGGGCTCCATCAAGCCCCAGTGGCACCGCCCGCAACGCCCCCCCCACCCGGTACAGCGTTGCGTGGCCCCAGTGATAGCTCCAGTAGCCCGCCCGCATGCGACCCCCACCCAATACAGCGCTTCGTGGCCCCACACAGGGAGCCCCACGTAAGGCCCCAGTGGGGGTGGCCACATGCGTCCGCCACACCCAGTACAGCGTTTCACTGCCCCATAGGGAGCTCCACCTGCGGCCCCAGTGGGGGTGGCCACATGCGCCCGCCACGCCCACTACAGCGCTTCGTGGCCCCATAGGGAGCTCCACGTAAGGCCCCAGGGGGGTTGGCCACATGCGTCCGTAACACCCAGTACAGCGTTTCGTGGCCATATAGGGAGTTCCACCTGCGGCCGCTGTAGGTGCCCGCATGCATCCGCCACACCCAGTACAGCGCTTCGTGGCCCCATAGGGAGCTCCACGTGCGGCCCCAGTGGGGGTGGCCACATGCGTCCGCCACACCCAGTACAGCGTTGCCACATGCGTCCGCCACACCCAGTACAGCGCTTCGTGCCCCCAGTGGGAGCTCCACGTAAGGCCCCAGTGGGGGTGGCCACATGCGTCTGCCACACCCAGTACAGCGTTTCGTGGCCCCATACGGGGAGCCCCACGTAAGGCCCCAGTGGGGGTGGCCACATGCGTCCGTCACACTTAGTACAGCGCTTCGTGGCCCCAGTGGGAGCTCCACGTAAGGCCCCAGTGGGGGTGGCCACATGCGTCCGCCACACCCAGTACAGCGTGTCACTGCCCCATAGGGAGCTCCACCTGCGGCCCCAGTGGGGGTGGCCACATGCGTCCGCCACACCCAGTACAGCGCTTCGTGGCCCCACACAGGGAGCCCCACGTAAGGCCCCAGCGGGGGTGGCCACATGCGTCCGCCACACCCAGTACAGCGTTTCGTGGCCCCAAAGGGAGCCCCACGTAAGGCCCCATTGGGGGTGGCCACATGCGCCCGCAACACCCAGTACAGCGCTTCGTGGCCCCATAGGGAGCTCCACCCCAAGGCCCCAGTGGGGGTGGCCACATGCGTCCGCCACACCCAGTACAGAGCTTCGTGGCGTCATAGGGAGCTCCACGTAAGGACCCAGTGAGGGTGGCCACATGCGTCCGCCACACCCAGAACAGCGCTTCGTGGCCCCATAGGGAGCTCCACAGACAGACCCCAGTGGCACCGTTCGCATACGTCGTCCACCACCCAGTACTGCATTCCGCGACACCACTGCACTTCGCGGCCCCATTGAGCTCAACCAAGCCCCAGTGGCACCGCCCGCATGCGCCCCCCCCACCCGGTACAGCGTTTCGTGGTCCCGTAGGGAGCTCCAGCGGCCCGCCCGAATGCGACCCCCCACCCAGTGCAACGCTTCGTGGGCCCATCGGGAGCTCCACCGAAGGCCACAGTGGCACCGCCCGCATGCGTCCCCCCCTTCCCGTGGCCCCATAGGGAGCTCCACCGAAGGTCCCAGTGGCACCGCCCGCATGCGTCGGCCACCACCCAGTGCAGCGTTTCGTGGTCCCGTAGGGAGCTCCACATAAAGACCCCAGCGGCACCGCCTGCATGCGTTTCCCCCAACCAGTACAGCGCTTCGTGGCCTCATCGGGAGCTCCAGCGAAAAAACAGCGCCCGCGTGCGTCAGCCACACCCAGGACAACGTTTCGTGGCCCATAGGGAGCCCCACCGAAGGCCCCGGCGGCACCGCCCGCATGCGCCTCCTCCACCCATTACGGCACGTTCCTCACGCATTTAGTGGGCCCATAGGGAGTTCCACCGAAAGCGGCACCCACAACGCGTCATTCACAACTTCCTATGGGTGGGTCTTTCGCCAAGGTCACTTTCATTTGTTCTTACAGATTGCCCCTTTCCTGTGGCTCCAAGCCTAAGTGTTTGCCGCGTGTTCCTATAGATTGGGCCCTTCCTGGGGCACGATTCCTTTGTGTTTCGCACATGTGCCTATATTTGTGTATATATATATATGTACATATACATAGATATATATATATATATATATATATACACCTACATATACATACCTATATGTATGTGTATATATATATATATATATATATATATATATATATATATATGTATTGCAATTTCTCCTGTGGTTCCAGTTCGATGTGTTTTACGAATGTTCCTATAGATTGGGCCTACCCTCTCCGTGGCGTGACTGGCCGTATCACGGCCCAGCCTCTGCCTGAGATGTTCTGGGGCAGCCAAAGAAGCGCAAGGGTTTCGCACGGCGCTTGCATGAGCACCGCTATCATTTGATTCACCACGGAGTCACGCGCAGTCATGCTCAGGCCACTGACGCGCAGATACACTCATCCTAAGTTTAGGCATATTCGGACGCATGCGCATAGACTCACTCGTACCATTGAAACTCATTCACAGTACAACTCATTCACATGTAAATTCGCCCACAGTCAATAATCAAGCCCACTTAGATTCTAAAACTCTTGCGCCTAGGCACTGGTGGCGGAATGGTCCATGCGAGTGAGTGCACATACGGGGAGTTCCACGCAGTGGAAAATTATTTGGACGGTTCCGAGGGACCCTTCTCCTCCTCACCTCCCTTTTGTTCCTCCTCTTCTTCAAACAGAGTGATTCACCCACATTCAGACGCACCCATACTCAGTCAGACGAATCCACATCCAGACTCACTCACAATGAGACTCAATCATATTCTGACTCAATCACATTCAGATTCGTTCACAGTCAGACTCACTCACGCTCAAACTCACTCATACTCAGGCTCAGCACACGCAGAGTCACTCACACCCAGACTCACTCACATCTAGAATCACTCATTCTCGGATTCATTCACGTCCAGACTAACTAACACATACCTCCCACACCTTCTGCTTCAGAACTCGCTCATACTCCTCCTTGTTGTTCAGTGCTCACAGCTGCATAACAGGCGAATCATTTGGGCACCCTGGGGAGGGGGCGCCAGGAGCCAGGACATTCCAGGATTCGCGCCGAGATCGGGGACATGTCTCAAGCGGTTCCCCTATTTGCGTGTCCAACATCTGATGCGCTCGGAGCTGATGCTGAGGATGTCTCAGGCGAGGTGCTGGTTTCAGCACTCCTAGCGGGGGGGCGCCAGGGGTAAGGACACGCCAGGATTCGGGGGAATGCATACGGCGAGTTGCTTGTTTGCGCGCCCAACACCTTTTTGATTTCGGAACAGATTTGACGATGTGTCAAGCGGCTTGCCTGTTCCTGCACCCCCTCTGACTGTTCACTGTCCGCCACGACTTACCAGGCGTGGCACTTGGGCACCCCCAGGAGGAGCCGCCACAGGGTATGACATTCGCCCGTTCGTACCCAGATTGTGGGGATGTCTCTGGCGGTTTGCCTGTTTCTGCTTCCCAGATGTTTCTCTGGTGGTGGTCCATTGCCCGACGCGGCATACAAAGCGTGACACTTGGGCACCCCTAGGGGAGCCGCCACGGGGTATGGCAGGCGTGGCAGTCGTTCGTTCGCGCCCAGATTGCTGGGATGTCTTAGGCGGTTTGTTTGTGCCTGCCCCCCAAATGTTTCTCTTCCGGTGGTCCATTGCCCACCGCGGTACAGCAGACAGGACACTTGGGCACCCCAAGCGGGAGCCGCAATGTTGTATAACACTCGCCCGTTCGCGCCCATTGTGCGGGGATGTCTCCAGCGGTTTGCCTGGTTCTGCCCCCATGTTTTTGTTTGTGGTGGCCCATTGCTCACACGATATAGCAGGCGTGGCACTGGGGCACCCAAAGGGGGAGCCGCCAGGTGTGACACACGCCCGTTCGCGCCCAGACTGCGGGGATGTCTGGGGCGGGTTGCCCACATTGTTTTTGGGGGGTGGTCCAGACTGTCTGAGGCGGGTTCGCGTCCCCCTCCCCAGATTGATGCTTTGGGGTGGTCCACCACTCACAGCGGTATAGCAGGCATGACACGTGGGAGCCCCGCGGGGACCCGCCAGGATGTATAACATTCGCCCGTTCGCGCCCAGATCGCGGAGATGTTTCATGCGGTGCGGTGTGCATATTTATGTTACCCCCCCCCCCTCGCCCAAGTTTTTCCCCGTTGGTGGTCCACTGTACACCGCCCGCGATACAGCAGGCGTGGCACTTGGGCACCCCCGAAGGGGAGCCGCCAAGGGGTATGACATTCGCCCGTTCGCACCCAGATTGCGGTGATGCCTCAGGCAGTTTGTGTATTGCTGTCCCCCCCCATGATGTTTTCTTTTGGTGGTGCATTGCCCACCGCGGCATAACAGGCGTTGCGTTTGAGCTCCCCGATGGGGAAGCCGCCAGGTTGTACGACATTCGCCCTTTCGCGCCAGGAGCGTACGGACGTTTCTCAGGTGGTTTGCTGGTTTCTGCCCACTGACGTTTGGTGGTTCACTGTCCATCGCGATATAGCAGGCATTCCACTTGGGGCACCCCCAGGGGGAGCCGCCAGGGCTGGGGCACTCCAAGATTCGCGCCCAGATTGTGGAGATGTGTTCGGCGGTTTGCATGTTTCACCCCCCATAGACTTCTCTTTGGATGTGTGTGTGTGTGTGCCTCCGCCCCTTCTTTTTCTTTCTTCATCACTCAGACGCACTCATTCACATTCAGATCTGCTCTTCAACACGTATTAACAGTATTACTAATAATACTGTTCTTAGTATTAACATTATTACTTGTATGATTATTGTTAGCATTATGATTAGTATTAGGATTGCGATTAAGAAAGTTAATAATAAGAATAATGGTGTTGATATTATCGTTATTAGTTTAGTAATCGTAGTAGTAGTAGTCGTCGTCGTCATCGTTGTAGTAGTAGTAGTAGTGGTAGTAGTAGTAGTAGTAGTAGTAGTAGTAGTAGTAGTAGTAGTAATAGTAGTAGTAGTAGTAGTAGTAGTAGTAGTAGTAGTCGTAGTCGTAGTCGTAGTCGTAGTATTATTATTGGTATTAGTAGTAGTAGTAGTAGTAGTAGTAGCAGCAGCAGCAGTAGTAGTAGTAGTAGTTGTAGTAGTAATAGCAGTAGTAATCGTCGTAGTATTAGTATTAGTGTTAGCATTAGTAGTAGTAGTATGAGGCTCACCTGGAGCCTCGGCCCCCCTGGGCCTCGAGAGCGGCCTCCTCGAGCCGCCCTCGGGCCCGCCGGGCCCTTGCGGGCCCTCGGACCCCGGGCGGGCCCCCCCCGCGCCTCCCCCGCGCTTCTGAGGAGAGGGAGGAGGGGGGCCTTTCTCCTCTTGAGCCACGCGGCGGCGCGGGGCAAGCAGCCGCCGTCGCCGGGGCCGTCGTCGCCGGCCCGCACTCCGCCGCCTGTGCGCCCATGCCGCTCCTCACGTGCCCCTCTCCTCGAGCAGGGCACCACTCCGCGGCACAGGCGCCCCGGCACGTCCTCCACGACGTGCCGCTCCACAAAAATGAAGTCGATGAATTCCTCGAAGTCGCCGAACTCGGCGCCATGCAGTCGCTCATAGCTCCCGGCGCTGCCGGGCGTCGACGGCGCAGCAAAATGCCGCGCTCCTGCCATCTCGGCGCCACGGCCGCTGGGCCTCTCGCCCAGATGGCCTCCAGCGCCCCGCGCCGCGGCCGCTGAGCCTCTCGCCCGGCGGGCCTCCAGCGCATCACGCCTCGGCGCCACGGCCGCTCGGCCTCGCGCCAGCCGGCCTCCGGCGCCTCGCGCCTCGGCGCCCTCACCGGGCCGGCGACGGAGGAACTACCTCGCCGATCCCGTCCTTGAAGGGCGCCGCCGCCTCGAACAGCTGCTCGAACCACTCCTTCTGCTCGAGCACCGTCTCCTCGGATAGCTCCTGCAGGCTGGCCCCGCGTTCCACGTTGCCCAGGCTGGCAGTCGTGAAGTTGCAGCTGCCCAGCACGATCTCGCGCTCTGTCATCATCACCTTGGCGTGCAGCCGCGAGCCCTTGTGAGCGCGCACCTCGCACCCACAGGCTCGGAGCCGCTGCAGGCGCGGCCCCTGGTTGTTGGTCAAGGCCTTGTCACGGCCGCTGAACACCAGACGGACTGTGAGGCCTCGAGCTCGAGCCGCCTCCAGGTAGTTCACCACGCCCGGCTGGTCGAAGGTGAAGCACGCCACATACACATAGCTCTCGGCCTCACCGCAAGCCCGCGCCCAAGCCGCCAGCGTCTCCGACGCCGAGAGAAACTCGGTCACGGCTCCGCGCCTGGAGGTCGCCCCCAGCTGCGCCTTCAGCTGCTGGACCTCCTCGCGCAGGCGCACGACCTCGGCCTCCGAGTCGCGGAGCTCCCGCACGGCCCCCGCGAGGCCAAGGGAGTCGCTCGGCGCCAGGGCCGCGCGTCGCTGAGGCCCAGCGGCAGCTCCCTCCTTGCGGCCAGCCGCGAGCGCCAGCTCCACCAGCTCGCTGAAGTTGCCGTCCACCGCGCAGCACCAGGCCGCCCCGATGTGCTTGCAGGGGCTGCCGACGCCGCCGACGAAGTCGGCACAGGTGCACGACGCGGGGGGCAACGCTGCGGCCGAGCGTCCAGCGCGAAGCCGCACATCATACCGCACGCCGCGGCTGCCGGCCACCTCTACCTCGAACTCGCACAGGTCGCCCGCGTCCTTCACTGCTGAGCTGCGCGCAGCCTCCACCAGCTTTGCGGACACCACCGCACCGCAAGCGGCCAGGTCGCGCGCGCGCGCGGCGCGCTGGCGGTCCGAGTGCTCCAGGTCCCGCAGCGCCACCGCCGCGCTCCGCTGGATCTGGAGGACCTCCGCTCGGGGGCGTGCCGCCGCTCCGAGCAGGGGCGTCTCGAACTCCGCCTCGCGCCACAGCGCCACCACAGGGCTGGCGGCGCCATCTGCTGATGAGAGGGCCCCGCCCGGGCTCCTCCCAGCGGCTGCCGCCCTGGCCATCGGCTCGCGGCCGAAGGCGGGCCCGTCGCCGGCCTCGCAGGCTCGCGCGCTGGACGTGAGTCCGCGCTGAGCCGCCTCGCCGGCGGTGGCGGCCCGCTCCAGCGCCGCCCGCTGCGAACGGCAAGCCACCCACGAGCGCAGGCAGTAGAGAGCGTAGCAGCACTGCACGACGACCAGGACGCGCACCACCAGGACCGCACCCTCGCACACCTCGTGGATGAGGCCGCTGAGGTTCCAGGAGACGCTCTGGACCAGGTCGCCGGCCGCCTCGAAGATGTCCTGCGTCAGCTGCACGCCCGCGCGCAGCCCTTCATCCATCAAGGATGCCGTGCGCACCGCGGCAGCCACCACCAGCATGCGGAGGCCGTTCGCCAAGGCAACCCCGCCGCCGTCCATGGCCGCCGCTCCCGTGGCCGACTGCGCCACGCACAGCCCCACGAGCACGCCCTTGGCGTGGTCGTAGCTCTGGCTGGCCTTGCGAGTCCCCGCGAACCCGGCTGCTGCCAGCGAGTCGCCCAGCGGGCGAGAGGCAGCCGGGGGGGGGGATGCCGCTGCCAGCATCTCCTCGTACTCTCGGTCGGTGTAGGCGCGACCGTTCAGCCACTGCCCCGTCCTGACCCAGAAGTCGTCGATGTAGTTCTTCCAAACCGAACCGTAGCGTCCGCGGCCGGTGCCGGTGAACAGCTCGTCGGTGCAGAACTGGAAGTCGAAGGGCCCCGTCGCTGGCCCCAGCTGCAGCACCTCGGGGAGGTAGCAGCCGCAGTCCGCCAGCACAGCCAGGACCTCCTTCGCGTGCTCAGTGTTGACCAGGAGGTTGAAGCCGCGAGCGCCGTCCATGCCGGAGATGAAGGCGCAGCCCACCAGCTCGCCCTTGACGTCTCGGCACCGGCGGATGTAGTACACGAACATCACCATCCTGCGGTTGACCATGCGGTAGTCCACGACGGTCCGACGCCTCCGGCCGCTCGCGTGCTCCTTGGTCGGAAAGGCCCAGCTGCCCCAGGGCGAGGTCCCCCTGGAGTACAGTCCTTGTTCCACGCCCGCCTCGAGCTCCTCGCGGACGATGGAAGCCTCGGGGCCCTTCAGGCGGATCGGCGGCCCACGCACAGGCAAGCCGGTCGTCACCACGTCGTGCTTGAAGCCGCGCATGACCGTTCGCGCGGTGCCCTTCACCCAGAACGCCTCGGCCTTCAGGCTGATCATCTCCTTCAGCGCCTCCAGCTCCTGGCTGCCCAGGTGCTTGTAGCCCGCGCACTCGCCGACGAGCCCGACCGCCTCCAGAACCTTGGCCTTGTACTCCGCAGAGCGCCTCGGCGAAACCTTCACCTCGGCAAACCTGAAGCATTTGCCGGGCATCCGCACCTGGTCCCAGTCACCCTTCTTGGCCAGCTCGGCCCACTTCTTCTTCGCCGCCGCCGCCGCCGGCTCCCGCCGTGCCTTCTTTTCCGCCATCTCGGCGTCGCTCAGCTTGTCCACCGACCTCGTCACCCCAGCAGCCGGAGCGGCCGCGCGTCCCGGCTCGCAGGGCATGCGGGGCCCCTCCAGCGCCCGCGCGGCCCCGATCATGGAGCTCCCGGCGACGCTGCCCAGCTCCGCGGAGGCGACCTCGACGCCTTCGAGGCCGCGCCCTAGCGGCCGCAGCGCTCCACGGCGGCACTGGACGTCCAGCAAGTCCAGCGGGAAGTTGCCCACGATGACGTACGGCTTCTGCATGGCCAGGGGCTCCTCATCCGGGCTCCTGCAGTGGAACATGCAGCCGTCGGGGAGCACGTAACGCCAGCGCCCGCGCGGCGCCTCGGCTGACCCGAACCGTTGCTGCCACTCCACGCTCGCCACCAGCGCGTGCGCTCGCGGGCCCTCGAAGGAGGCCAGGCAGCCCGCGCCGTCGAAGTGCTCGAGGCCGTCCATGGTGAAGGAGGCTAGCGCGTGCGCGTTGGCGTCGGGCTGGTGGCCCCCGAGGCTGCTCCACTTAGCACAAGGGAGCGCCCAGTGGGCTCCTGCCGGCCTCAGCACCTCGAAGAGCAGGTAGCGCAGCCGGGCACGGTCCTTAGCCCTGCTGAGGTCCCAGTACTGCCCGTACGTCCTGCGCTTGAGGTCGATGCCGGCCACCACGCTGCACACCGCGTTGGCCGCGCCTAAGCTCCGGACCGCCTGCGAGAGCCTCCCGACCCCGTCGAAGATCTCCACGAAGAGGGGAGCGCCGTGCGCCCACGCCTGGACCTCGCCGATCTTCAGGTCGAGCTCCTCGAGCGGGCGGCAAGCTGCGACGAGCGCGATGACGCGGCTCGAGGGGAGGTCGGAGAGCCGTGGCGCGGCCGGCGTTACTGCCGCCGCCGCCAAGGCGCCGTGACGCACGGTCCCCTCGTCCAGCCGCCAGCCGGCCCGCGCCAGCCTGCTCGCTGCCGAGTGGTTCAGCACGCCCTTGTTGAGCTCCACGACACCCAGCACCCGCTTCGCCTCCAGTGTCTCGACTCTCTGCCGCTGGAAGTCCGCGCCCTCCTGGCGGTCGTACGCCGCTGTCCAGACCACCTGCAGCCGTCCGTCGACCGCCGCCTGGTACACGTGCACCGTCACGCTGCTCAGGTCCTCGGCCAGGCTCAGCACCTTGCCCACCCTGCAGCGCTTCGCCTCCTCGCCCTGGTAGGCGACAAGCCGCCCGACCTTCACCTCTCGCATCCGCGCCTTCACGCGCGGCGCCAGCGCCTCGGCGGCCTCGCCGCCTCCAGGGGCCAGCCGCGCTGCCAGAAGCTGTCCGGCAGAGGCCCTGCCACGGCCGTCGTCCTCCTCCAACTTCACGATGCGCTCCGCGTCGTCAACCAAGCCCGGGACGCCGACCAAGAAATCCCCGTGGACGTCCTTGAGCACTTGCTGGGTCTCGGGGTCCCGCAACGTGGCCACGTTGCCCTTCGTGGAGAGGACCTCGAAGGGGCCACGCAGAGGCCGGCGGCCGGGAGCGTGCCCGGCCACGGCCTTGGAGAGCTTCGGGTCCTTGAACAAAACCATGTCCCCGACCTCCGGGCGTCTCGACGATCTCGTGCGATTGGCCAGCTCCGCCCTGCGTCGGCCGGCTCGAGCCCGATGCTGAAGATAAACCTCCCGCAAACGCCTGAACTGCTCGAACTGCGCTGCCGCGACGTCGGAGACCGCCTCACGAACGGCGGGCTCCAGCGGCAGCAGCTCCCTCTCCAGCGGCGAAGCCAGCGACCAACCCATGCAGAGGTCCCTCGGCGACAGCGCCGACTTGCCGGGCGAGTTCCACAACACGAACTCGACGATCGGCAGCAGCTCGGCCCACTGGCCGGGGGCACACTTAAAAACGTCGTGCAGGAAAATGCCGATCTCCCTCGCACACTCGATGTGGGACCGCTCCGCGTCCGCCTGCTCACAGGGCCTCCACGACGTGCCGAAGCGGCCCGCGAAGTTGAGGAGCGCCCAGAGCTCTTCCATGAGAGCGTTGCAGAACTCCTTGCCCCGATCCGAGCTCACAAGCATCGGCCAGGTCTTGGCCCGAGTCGCGCATCGAAAGAAGGCACGCCGGACCTCGGAGTGCTGCAGGTGCTTGAGCGGCTCGAGCAGGGGCGCCCCCGTCGTCACGCAGATGTAGGTCAGCACGTACGCGTGCCCGTCGACGTCGGGGGGGGTGATGCGGCCCTCCACGTCGATGACCACATGATGAAAAGGAAGCCGGTGCCGTGCCACGATGAAGCTGGCCTGCACCTTCGTAGTTTGCTTCCTGAATCGGAGGCAGGCCCAGCAGCTAGCACACCACTTCTCGATGTCCGCCGCGAGCCCCGGCCAAACCACCAGCCGCCGGGCGCACTCACGAGTGGCGACCACCGTCTTGTGGCCCCCGACGGGCCAGCGTGAACGTGGAGGAAGATGAAACGCCTCCACGATATACCCGAGCCCGGTCCGCCAGACGCAGGGAGAACTAGCAGCCAGCGCTGCTCCCCTGGGCCCACCGTCACGAACTGCTCGAGCGCGAAGTCCTCCCCGAGGCGCTGCGCCTCGGGGGTGTCGCCGGCGCCAGGCTCGGCGCGGAGCTGCATGCAGGTGGCCCCGCACTCCTCGTCCTTCCACTGGTCCCCGATGATGTGGGCACGGAGCGACTTGGACAGCTCGAACGGCTCGCTCCCCGCCTCAGGCTCACAGCCCCGCACCTTCGCGGCGTACTCCTCCCTGATGGCGATGTCGGCGTCCTCCAGCTTGCGCCCGTCCGCCACCTCCGCGTCGAAGGCTGCAGTGCCGCGCTCCGGGGCACATGCCACGCGCCCGACGGAGCACACCTGCTCAGACGTCGGCGCCCGCATGCCGGTGATCGCCCCGAGGACGTCCGGCACCTCGAAGGCCTCCCGCTCGCCGCGCGCGAAGTCGGAGTCCGCGAACTCGACGAAGGCTCCTGATGCCCGCCCGCCGAAGCGATCGCGGAGGGCCCGGTACCACGATAACCCCAGGGCTCCCGCGAAGACCTCGGAGTAGGCGGAGGAGTAGGAGGACACCTTGACGACCGCACCGTTGCAGATGGCCGACCCCCTGCAGTGCCGATGCACGTGAGTAGCGCCCAGCGCGGGGAGGCGCGCACCGCCCTCCCACAGCAGCCAGGCGCAGGCGAAGAGCTGGACCAGCTCGGCGCCCTTCGGCAAGCCCGCCTGCAGCAGCTCCACGTCGATCTCCGTGACGAGCTCCAGCCCGAACTCCACGCACGGCTGCGCCAGCGCCACCTCCACGCCCGGCTCGGGCCCCTGCGGCACGACAAAGCACGACAGCCGATAGGAAAAAACCCGCGCGGCCTCCAAGGCCACGACGCCCGCAGCCGGCGCTCGGCGGACCCGGATGCAGTTGCACGTGAAATCCGCCCGGCCGCCGCCAAACTCCAGGAGGTCCCGCACGAGCTCCGCCGACACGGCGATGCAGGGGCCAGGCCCGACGGCGACTGCCGGCTGCGGGCGGACCGCGCGCATGCGCGCCGCCGAGGCCGCCACGTCGACCACGTCGGGCTCCCCGAACGCCTCCTCCGGCGCCTCAGCCAGCCGCGCCTCCTCCTCGAGCTCGCGGTCGGCCCTGATGCACTGGCCGCACCGCGCCAGCACCAGCGAACTCCGCCCGCACGCGCAGCGCCCCCCGCTGAACTCCAGCATCCGCGGGGGGGCAGAGACCACCTCCTGCATGAGGACCTCGCCCAGCGTGGCCGACACCTTCACGCCCAGCGCCTCGCCGAGGTCCTGCCCGAAACGGCGGTGCGCCCCGGCGCCCTCCACCAAATAGAGGGGGGCCGGGCGCTCGTCGCCGTGGGCAGCCGCTCCGAACTCCGGAAACGCCTTTCGCACAAAGCCGATCCTGCTCGGGCTGTGGGCGCGCGGCCCGATCGCCACGAACGCCCTGACGTTCACCCACGCCTCCGCGACCTGCATGCCCTCCGCCTCTCTCGCGTACCGCAGCGCGAGAGCGGCCTCCACCACTCTGGGGTGGGCCGCTGCAGCCGCCACCAGCCCGCCGTGGCCCGTCCCGATCACGACCTTGGGCCACCGCGCGGCACACTCTCGCAAGACGGCGGCCACCGCGGTCAGCACGTCATTGCGAAGCTGCTTCCGCGCCTTACCACTCGCATCACCTGGGAAGCGAGGAGGCGCGATGTAGTACAGGCCGCCGGCACCGTCTGCCAGCGGAGGGTCGTGCGGGATCATGCGCAGCCGCAGGCCTGGCGCCGCCAGCTGCAGCTGACGAGCTGCTCGCGCCTGCTCTGCGCTCCGCCGCCTCTCGCACCCGTAGTCCGGCAGGTACAGCGCGATGGAGTCGCCCTTCTCGCGCTCCGCCCCGGCCACGGCCACCAGCTGCAAGGCGGCCGCGTCGGGAGTCTCGTCCAGGCCCCACGGGACCCCCTCCCCCGGACGGTAGTCATCACCGATGATGTCCTCGATCGTGATGTTCGCCAGGGAGTGAGCCTGCTCGCGCAGGAACTTGCCGTGGGCCTCGTTCTCTCGGGAGGGGCCATCACCAAGGGCCGCGCTCCGCCCCGAGAGATTCATCAGCCTGCTGCCGTCGCTCTCGATCTCGCCAACCCAGCGGATGACGGTGGAGTCCGTCTCGGCCTCACCCGTAGCGTCCTTCACCGCTGCCGCGTGGTCCGTCCAGCACAGGGTGGGCAGCCGACCGAAATCCTTACGTGCCTCCCGCCTGGTCTCCCGCTGCGCATACAGCTCACCCCTGCGGGGGTGCCAGTTGCTCTGCGCCAAGCTGAGGCAGCCGCCGTACATCGCCAGCACGTTGAGCGTGCGGCGGTCGGCGGCCAGCTGATACACGCTGCCGCCCCAACCGTAGGGGCAAAAATCCGCGACCTGCTCGAGCGGGCGGTCCTTCGAGATCGCCCCGACCATGTCGATCACCGCGAGGCGGATGGCCTCGCACGCGAGCTGCTGGATGGCGCGCTGGGCCGCAACCTTCTCGGAGGTCATCGGCCACTCGGCGTCCTTCTTGAGCTGCTGCGTGAGGATCCCCAGCGGCTTCTGCACCTCCTTGGGGAAGTGGCCGCGGATCCAGTTGAACGTGCCAAGGAACCTCCGCAGCGCCGCCACGTCCTCGAGCACCGACCAGTTCTTGATGAGCTCCAGATGCCGCTCGCACGCCTCGCTCCCCTCGCGGCCCACGATCTCGCCGAGCGCCTCGATGGAGGGCTGAGCCAGCCTGTCGAGGGACTTCTCGGCACCCATGGAGTACCCGGCCGCGATGCACACGTCCAGCAGGCCTTCGACCGCCAAGAGATGCTCGAGGAGGGTCGTAGCCGCCTTCGGGTACTTCCGCTGCCAGTAGACCAGCCGCTCGGCGTAGTACTCGTCCGTCGGCACCTCCAGCTCAACGATGTCCCGAAGCTCGTCCCAATCCTGCCACACGTGCGCCACCGACGGGTCGTCGCCGGCCGGCTCGCCATCGGTCTGAATCACGGCGCCCACGATGTCGCCGACCTCGATGCTGACGCCGGGCTGGTCCCAGTTGCCGACCAGGACGAGCTGCTCCCGGCCAAGCCAAGGGCCGGGGGCGGCCCAGACGGCCGCCGCGCCATTCGCCACCACGTCGCCGACGACACCCGCTGCGAGGCCGCTAGCGCGAGCTGGCACCAGCGCGCAGTCGCCGAGCTCCAGCCGCACGCCCTCCTCGCCGCTCAGGTAGATGGGGACGGCGGACTCCGAGTCGTCGAGCACGATCACGCCTGTGTCGCCGCCGCCGAACTCCGCGGGGCACTGGCCGCCGACCATGCAGATGGGGTAGCTCGGGCAAGCCGCGCCGGACCACACCAGGGATCCTACAGCACTGGAAGCCCGACGATCCTCACCTCGACGCCTATCGGCATCGCACTCTGAGAACACCGCCGAGATGGTCAACAGCTTCGCTTGCACCGCGTCGGCCTCTGCACGCTTGACCGTGATGCCCAGCCCCGGTAGGTAGTGGCCCTGAAGCGTAGGCCGGTGCCCGATCCCCAGAGGGGGTGCATCGAGCGCTGGGGCCCCAAGAATGATAAGAAACGGCCTGTCCCAACCCCCGCGCAGAAGCCGAAGGCGAAACACGCGCACCACTCGCGTGCCGTCCAGCCCCTCGAAGGCCAGGCGCAGGTCCACCATGCCACGGATCTTCAGGTCGCCCTTGTCCGCCACCGACGAGGCCTTCGAGTCCCGGCCCCAGTGCATCAGGCCCGCGATCGGCCAGTCAGGGTCCTCCGGAGACTTGCCCTCCGCGATCGCGCCGTTGATGATGCTGACGATCGTCGCCTCCCACGTCAGGGAGAACACGGCCCCGCCATCAAGGAGCGTCCTGATGCTGAGGCCGTAGACATGCGTGTGGCACAAGTAGTGGTACCCGTCGTCGGGCTCCTGCACCTGCGTCCAGGCGCTGGCGGGGATCTGGTCCAGGTCCTTCAGAGCTCCTTCGGGCGAAGGCGAGCCCCTGACGACGCTCACCTGCGGGAGGTCGTAGCTCGGGCCGAAGACTCCGCCACAAGGTCGCACCCACTCGAGCTTGCCCCCCGCCGCAGCCTGCACCTTCGGCGCCGCGCCAGAGGCTGCGGGCCGCGCCGCCTCCTCGGCCGCAGGCGCTGCTCCCTGGCCGCTGCCGGGGGGCCCGCGCTGCCGAGGCTCGGCGGCGGCGCCTTAGCTGCGGCCGCGCCAGCATAGACCGCTGCAATGACCTTCTGAGCTGCCTTACCCGAGTGGCTGAACTTGCAGTCCTTCTCGCTCTTGCTGCACGCACCCCGGAGGAACTGCAGGCAGAGCTGCGACTTGAGGCCGCCCTTGCCGCCGTCGTCCGAGCCCTTGCCCTTCTTGCCGTCCGCGCCCTTGCCCTTCGGCCCGGTCGCGTCCTTCTTGGTCCTCCGCGACTCGGCGATGGCAGCCCGGTCGTGCGAGAACCTGCAGGCGTCGCCACGGGCACACGTGCCGCTGTCCCGCATCTGGAAGCAGACCTTCACAGCTCCCTCAGCGCCGGCGCCGCCGGAGCCGCCAACAGCGCCGACCTCGGGCGGCTCCTGATCGCCGCCACCGCCGCCGCGCCGACGCCGGCCACCGCCGCCGCCCGGGCTGGGCGCGAAGTCCGAGCCCACCGCCGCGACGAGCGCCTTGGCCGAGCTCTCGGCCTCCTCCAGCTTCAGCAGCACGCGATGGGCCTCCCTCCAGGTCTCGACGCCGCGGACCTCGGGCTGGGCGCCAGAGCGCTGATACACTCGGCGATCCTTGAGCACCTCTGCCCGGTGCGCGGGAGGGATGAGCGCCAAGTAGCCGAGCAGCAAGTCACGATCGGACTTGCCCATCCCAGCCAGCTCCATCTCCGCCACGATGTTCTCGAACGTCGCCTGAAACTCCAGCGCGCTCATCTTGCCTCGGGAGAGCGTCCTCCACTCAGCGTTGAGCCGCTGCTGCTTCTCCAGCAGGCCCTCCTTGAACTCCATCAGCCTCTCCTTGAGGCTCTGGTACACCTCGTCGGGATCCGCCGCCAGCCTGCCTGACCGGCGAGCCTGCTTCAGCTCGACCTTGTAAGGCCGCTGACGCGAGCCTTTCAGGCAGGTCCCCAGCACACGCACCATCTCCGTCGCCGACATGCCCGAACCGTCGTTCGCCAGGCCGACCATCTCCTCGAACTCCTCCACGAACGAATCCACGTCGAAGTCGCCGTCGCCGAGGGTCGGCAGACTGTAGTGCGGCTTCACCTGGATCGTCGACGACTTCTTGTCGGCCCGCCGGCCGAGCGCCCCCGCGAGCCCCTGCAGCGCTGCCGCCAAGCTGGGCTCCGCCTGGCCCGCCTCGCTCGGCCCGCCCCGCGGGGGAAGCCCCGGCGGCAGGTCCTCGCCACAGGCGGGGAAGGCGGGTGGCCCCGCGGGAGCCGCGCCGACGCCGGTGGGCGGGTGGCCCCGCGGGGAAGGCGGGTGGCCCCGCGGGGGCCGCGCCGGCGCCCCGCCGGCCACGGCGTCGCGAGCGCTGCCGCCGCCGCGCGCCACCGCGAGGAGGTCCATCAGCGCCCGCACGTCCTCGTCGGCGTCGTCCGTCTCGACGTCCAGGACGGCGTGCAGCTTCGCCTCCAGCGCGGCCGCCACGCCCTCGCCGTGGGCCCGCGCCTCCACCAGGAAGCGGGCCTTCCTCATGCCGAACTCGACCGCGCCCTCGGGCACCGCCTGCCGCCGCAGCGTCAGCACAGCCCTAGCGCGCAGCAGGCGCCGCTCGAAGTCGCGCATCGACTCGTGCGGCTCCACGTCCTTGAGCAGCCGCTCCAGGACCTCGTCGTCCGTGAGCGGCCCCCAGCTGCCGTCCGACAGGGCTCCAGCGGCGTCGGAGCCCGCGTCGGACGCCCGCACCGGCGAGTCCAGCAGCCGCAGGACGTCGTCGGCCGCCGGCGGCTGCGCCGCCGCCGGCGTCGCGGGGCTGCGCGCCGCCGCGGGGCCCTGCTGGCGCAGCCGCGCCTGCCAGTCGTGGCCGTGCAGCGCCTCCATGGTGCTCCGCCACAGCGCGCTCTCGCTGGCCGCGATCGCGGGCGCCGTGCGAAGCCGGCGACCTGGGCCGGCGCGCCACTGCACCCAGGCGCCGAAGGCCAGCAGCGGCGGCTGCGCCACGGCCCCGTCGGCGATCGCCTCCAGCAGCGAGCCCTCGAAGCCGGCGACCTCCACGCCAGCGCCGGCGCCAGAGGCGGGTGGCCCCGCTGGGGCCGCGGCTGCCTGCGCCGACGGCGCGCCAGCCTCCGCGCCCGCCTCGGCGTCGCCCACGTCGGCGCCGCCCAGCTCCGCGCGCTGCGCCCGCGCTGGTGACGCCATCGCCCGGGCCCGGGCCCGCTCGGGAAGTCGTTTCCCGGAGCAGCCCCCACGTGAGGCTCACCTGGAGCCTCGGCCCCCCTGGGCCTCGAGAGCGGCCTCCTCGAGCCGCCCTCGGGCCCGCCGGGCCCTTGCGGGCCCTCGGACCCCGGGCGGGCCCCCCCCGCGCCTCCCCCGCGCTTCTGAGGAGAGGGAGGAGGGGGGCCTTTCTCCTCTTGAGCCACGCGGCGGCGCGGGGCAAGCAGCCGCCGTCGCCGGGGCCGTCGTCGCCGGCCCGCACTCCGCCGCCTGTGCGCCCATGCCGCTCCTCAAGTAGTAGTCGTCGTCGTCGTCGTCGTCGTCGTCGTCGTCGTCGTCGTCGTCGTCGTCGTCGTCGTCGTCGTCGTCGTCGTCGTCGTCGTCGTCGTCGTCGTCGTCGTAGTAGTAGTAGTAGTAGTAGTAGTAGTAGTAGTAGTAGTAGTAGTAGTAGTAGTAGTAGTAGTAGTAGTAGTAGTAGTAGTAGTAGTAGTAGTAGTAGTAGTAGTAGTAGTAGTAGTAGTAGTAGTAGTAGTAGTAGTAGTAGTAGTAGTAGTAGTAGTAGTAGTAGTAGTAGTAGTAGTAGTAGTAGTAGTAGTAGTAGTAGTAGTCGTAGTCGTAGTCGTAGTGTTTTGTTTTATTATTCTTCGCTCGGGTTCACTCATCACATTCAGATTCGCACAGAATCAGAAGCACTCAAATTCAGATTCGCCCATATTCAAATTTACTCATACTCGGACCTACACGCACCAAGACTCATTCACACCCAGACCAAATCACACCACCCCAAATGCCAGCAGGCGTCGCGAGTAGCACGCCAGAGAGCGGGCGTAGCCACGTCATGCGCGCTGGCCTGAGTTGCCGCCGTGAGAACGGCAAGAGGATTCCCCCTTCCGCTGTTCCACTTGTTTTCTTCGTCTCTTCTGAAAGATGTCCAGGGGAGGAGAAAGTCAGTGAAGTCGTCGCTGTCGTCGTCGTTGTCGCGCCTGCCGCCAACGCGGACTCGCTCTCACACCCAGATACTGATGGACAGAGTTCCTCAACGGGACGTGATAGGAGTTATGAGATGCACACATGGTGATCTCAACGTCGAGTAATTACTGTTATTTTTTTCTTTCAACGCGTTCCCTGGTAGCCCTGTCGTCCGCGCACACGCCCCGCGCCCCGATTTGCTATCCCTCTCTGGACGCCACCCTGTCCTGTTGGACGCCCCCGAAGGCGTTCGATGCATCGCTGGGGGGCGGCCCAGGCCCCAAAGCCGCCCGCCCACCCCGAGTCACCCGTTAGCGACAAGCTCGGGCGCCGCGCGAAGGTTACGAACGCGGCGGAACAGGCGGTTTTTGGCCGTTGTCGGCCTCTGGGGGCCTCGCCAGGCCTCGGGAGCTTCAAAATTATCTTGTCGAAGGACCCAGCCATATGTAGTTGTGAGTAACTCGTTGTGGGTGCCGGTTCCGGGGGGACGCAGCGCGTGATGGGGTGTGCCGTAATGGGTGGGGGGATGCATGCGGGCGGTCCCATTGGGGCGTTCATTGGAGTTCCCTGCAGGGCCACGACGCGCTGTAGTGGGTTGTGGAGACGCATGCGGGCGGTGCCACTGGCGTGTTCGGTGGAGCCCCCATATGGGACCGCGAAACGCTTTATTGGGTGAAGCGGGCGCATACGGGCACCCCCACTGGGGCCTTGGGTGGAGCTCCCCGTGGGGCCACGAAACGCTGTACTAGGTGGGGGACGCAGCGGTGCCAGTGGGGCATTCGCTGGGTTTCCCTATGGGGCCACGAAGCGCTGTACTGGGAGGGGGGGCGCATGCGGGCGGTCCCACTGGGGCCTTCGTTGGAGCTCCCTATGGGGCCACGAAACGCTGTATTGGGTGTGGCGGACGCATGCGGGCACCCCGAGTGGCCCTTTGGGTGGAGCTCCCCATGGGGCCACGAAACGCTGTACTGGGTGTGGCGGGCGCATGCGGGCACCCCCACGGGGGCGTTCGGTGGAGCTTCCTATGGGGCCACGAAGCGCTGTACTGGGTGTGGCGGACGCATGCGGGCGCTCCCACTGGGGCCTTCGGTGGAGCTCCCTATGGGGCCACGAAACGCTGTGCTGGATGTGGCGGACGCATGTGGGCACCCCCACTGGGGCGTTCGGTGGAGCTCCCCATGGGGCCACGAAACGTTGTAATGGGTGTGGCGGGCGCATGCGGGCACGCCCAGTGGGGCATTGGGTGGAGCTCCCCATGGGGCCACGAAACACTGTACTGGGTGTGGCTGGCGCATGCGGGCACCCCCACTGGGGCGTTCGGTGGGGCTCCCTATGGGGCCACGAAACGCTGTACTGGGTGTGGCGGACGCATGCGGGCGGTCCCACTGGGACCTTCGCTGGAGATCCCTATGGGGCCACGAAACGCTGTGCTGATGTGGCGGACGCATGTGGGCACCCCCACTGGGGCGTTCGGTGGAGCTCCCTATGGGGCCACGATGCGCTGTAATGGGTGTCGCACGGCTGGTGCTGCTGCTGCTGCTGCTGCTGTTGCTGCTGCTGCTGATGATGATGATGATGATGATGATGATGATGATGATGATGATGATGATGATGATGATGATGATGATGATGATGATGATGATGATGATGATGATGATGATGATGATGATGATGATGATGATGATGATGATGATGATGATGATGATGATGATGATGATGATGATGATGATGATGATGATGATGATGATGATGATGATGATGATGATGATAATGATGATGATGATGATGCTGGTGATGATGATGGTGATGGTGATGGTGATGGTGATGGTGATGGTGATGGTGATGGTGATGGTTATGATGATGACGATGATGGTGATGATGATGAGAATGATGCTGATAATGAGAATGATACTGATGATATTGATGATGATGATGATGATGATGATGATGATGATGATGATGATGATGATGGTACTGATGATGATGCTGCTGATGAAGATGCTGATGATGCTGATGGTGATGATGGTGGTGGTGGTGATGATGACGACGACGACGAGGATGATGATGAAGATAATGGCGGTGACGATGATCATGATCATGTTCATGAGGATGAAGGAGGAGGGAGGGGGCAGCGGGAGGAGTGGGACGCGGGGCGCCGTCTCTTCAAAACGAGGACCCAACACCACAGGATGGTTGGGAAAAAATGATTCAGGATGAGAAAAAACGACCCTGGGGAAGTGGTCCGGACTTCAGGGCCCACGCATCGAAAAAATTGGAGCAGCCGGATGTCTGGGTGAGCGCGACTGCACGCTTCAGCTCACATATTTTGTCTCGCTTTTGCCTCCCCTCCTGGTTGTGTTGCTTCCTTCGCTTGCCGAGCGCATCGCCGCTGCACTGCTGCTGTGCTCCGCATCGCCCGAGGCTCGTGCAGTTCTGGTCGCTCTGTCGCGGGAGGGCGAGAGCCTCGGTTCATTTCTGAGAAGGCTTCCGCTCTGCGTGCTGAGAGAAGGAGCAGCTCGGGCTCGGAAGGGGCATGTTACTCCTTCTCCTCCTCCTTCCCCCTTCTCCTCCTCCTCTTCATCCTCCTCCACCGCCTCCTCCTCCGCCTCCTCCTCCCCCTCCTCCTCCTCCTCCTCCTTCTCCTCTTCCTTCTCCTCCTCCTCCTCCTCCTCCTCCTTCTCCTCCTCCTCCTTCTCCTCTCCCCTCCTCCTCCTCCTTGCCCCTCATCATCCTCCTCCTCCTCCACCACCTCCTCCTCCTCCTCCTCCTCCTCCGCCTCCTCCTCCGTCTCCTCCTCCTCCTCCTCCTCCTCCTCCTCCTCCTCCTCCTCCTCCTCCTCCTCCTCCTCCTCCTCTTCCTTCTCCTCATCCTCCTCCTCCGCCTCCTCCTCCTCCTGTCCCTCAGGCCCTTCCACGGATGTTCCTCCCGCGCGCCGCGTGCACCCAGGCGCTCTTGAGGCCAAGAAGGAGCCTCGTTCCTTGTGGGGCGTTCTTGCTGGTAGCAGCCTGACTGCACGGCAGGCAAAACTGCTGATCCACTGGACGGCGTGGCCGCCAGACCTTGCGGGGACCTCCAGGGAGGCCACCAAAGCCTGACGGGACCACCGACGGAATCGTTCGGGGGAGTCTTGCTTGGCGTGCATCTCCCCCCCCGAAGAGATCTGTTGGCTGAGTGCCCAAACTTTGGTGGAATAAGCTATCACCCTTGTGTGCTATAAAACTTGTGAAGCCCTCCAGAAAGGGCTTTGCTCTCGAGGGATCGGTCTGTTGACTATCTTCCTCGGCGGGAGCCAGCGGAAGCAACACGGGGGCGGCTCCGCTGACGGACGCCGGCGGAGGGCGTGTGGAAGCAATAGATGCCCCTCAAGAGATGAGAATATGTTTGGCTTGTGGCGTTTGGGGTAGACCATACATATACATGTACACACACACACGCACGTAAAGCCAGCCGCATGGACAAGATACTCCTCTCCAGCAGGTGCCCGCAGCAAATGCTTCAAGTGCAAATCTGGGAGCCTTCTCAGGCGTCCGCGTCGTCTCGAGGCTGTGCCCCGGAGCGGACTGTCCTGCAGGTGCCCCGTTCCTGGCACGTGTTCTCTTGGTGTTCGGGGCCGCGGCCCTCGGCGCGTCCGGGCTCAGAGCCACCGTGCACCCCCGGGGCGCTGTACGAGGCGTTCCAGAGAGGGCCGTACCCTCGAGGATGGAGAGAGTCGTCATCTCTTCCTCGGCGGAAGGTCGGCGGCAGTGAAGCGAGGCTGCCTCCGCCGGCGGAAGGGCGGCGGAAGCAGAGGATGCGCGCCCAGGAGGTGAAAGCGGTTTTGGGGGTTCAGGGCTTCCGAAGTCGCCCGTCTCTTAACCACACTCGTCATATCACATGAATGCCGCAGCATGTGCAGGCGGGCACCGTGCTCCGCGAGCGTAGCGGAGGGAGGTCTGGGGCGCCAGGGGCCCCCGACGATCCTACTTTGCGCCGATCGGGTTTGGTTGGTTTGCGGCGCCTGCCAGACAGCCCCACCCTTCCAAGAGCACAACTCGACAACAGATGTGGAATCACATCATTCGTTTGGGCCTGACTCCCTCCCTCTCGGAAACCAGAATTTCGAGAATGGGAGCCCCGAGTTGCGAGGATGCCTCAGGCGAAACGGGCTGGAACACCTCACATGCGACATCTGGAAGCTCAGAATCCCGAGGATGTCCCAGGCAGCGCCAAGAACCCTCCCAGAGCACAGTTCGCCTTTCGCCCCGCGGGTGACTGCGGGGCCAGTGGACATGGCGCTGAGATAGCCGGCTCAAATCAGACCACGTGGTCGCACCGATGACGACGCAGTGTTTCTTCGAGTCGCCTTGCGTCGGCCGGTGTATCGGCCTACGGCCCTCTTCAAGTCCGAGCCTCCTCCAGACGCACACTGGCGTGCGCGCGCACGATGCGGTGGCTATGGGGCTGAGGAGTGCAACTGGAAAGCGGTAAGATTAAAGAATGATTTTTAGATGCATGTATTTTCCCCAGCATCCAGGGTAATTAATGTTTGAGGTTTGATGGGAAGCGACGTATGAAGCAGCATTTTGAAGTGCACGTTTGTGTTCATGCCGATGACATGGTGCGGCAGTGTACCATCTGAAAGCGCACGCGTTTCAGACGAATATCCGATTTCGTGATAAAGGTGCAGGTGCGATCTGATCGCGGTTCATTCGACGGGGCGCTGCTCATGCTTTCCCACGTAGATGCCACAAAGGATCTTGGCCAGACGCTTGAAACCTGCAGGGAGCGACCCATCAAGACTTGAGGGAAGGCGGCCAGACGGTCGAATAGCATGTGCGAGCAGGGCCCGCGTAAACGATGACGGTGGCTAACGAAGAGATCAGTACCCCGAAAGTTTGGGGTTTTCCCATCATCCATGGCTTCGTCTTCTCTTCCTTCGCCTGCCTATGTCTCCCCCGCCCTCCACCCGCCCCTCCTCTCCTATTCTCCCACCCCCACCCGCTCAGCACTCGTGTGGCCACCCCTCGAGGACCGCACAGGAGGCCACAGCATGCGACAGCCATCGCGCCCAGGCCCCTGAGGGCCGCAACGCACGACACGCTCTCCCGCGCGCCCGAGCAGGGCGCAGCGTGCTAGGGCTGTCTCTGTCGGCGCCTAGAAGGCCGTACCATGCAGTATGTCCTCGTGAGGGCCCGCAGCACGTGACGACTCGCTGTCCCAGCGAAGATCAGGCCGTAGCATGTTGCAGCCAGTTCCCACACGGACCAGGCGGCCGTGACGTGCGTGGCATCGGGGCGTGCGGCTTCCTTGGCTCCGCACGAGACTCTTCGCTTCGGGCCTACTAAAGGTCGTCGGGCCGTCTCGGAGGGCCTTCGCTGGCCCTCCATGGGGCCCTCTGGGGCTGTGCGCGAGGGCGCGGGAGCCATCCAGCGGGCGTCTTGGAGCTGGCCCTTGGCTGGTCTTGGGCAGGCAGAGGGTCGCCTCGGAGCGGTCTCGGGTGATCTTGGAGCCGTCTTGGGGGTCGCCTGCGCCGCCCTGGGTGCAGCCTGGGAGCTTCCGCCGCCCTTCTGGCTCAAGCATTCGTTCACTGGCAGCGCCGCACGAGGCGCCGGGCACCACCCCCGACCCCTGACCTCGGCAATGGCGGCGGCGGCGCCCCAGCAGCAGGCCGGTCGCGGCCTCGCGGAGCGGCGCTGCGAGCGCACGAGCCGTCGCACCAGGACGTGGCCGTTGGCCGCAGGCCACGGACCTTTCCCCGAGCCCGACGAGGCCACGATGTGTCCGTCGAGGTGCGCGTCCAAAGAGACGGTCACCGCCGATCAGGAGCTGTCCACCGCCAGCTCGGCGGCCACAGCTGACTGCAGCAGCAGCTCGGAGGGCGGCCCCAAGCATGGCGTGGGTGCGTGCAGTTTCAGTTCCGTGGGGAATACAGACAGCGAGGGCAGTGATTACGACTCCAGCAGCGGCGCCAGCTGCGTGGTCAAGAATGCGAATTGGGCGGACTGGACGGACCTGGAGCTTAGGCCTGACGTCGGACGAGGTGGGCAGGTGACCCGAGGCACTGGTGTGCTCCAGCAGAGGGCGGACAAGTCGGAGCTGCAGGCCTGGACCAGGGCCATCTGCGAGGAGCCTGCTGAGGCGGCCCCCCCGATGCACGCCAGGAAGTACGCCGTCCCTAACTCGCGCTGCAGGGCTGCATGGGCGCCCCAGCAGTCCCAGCCGCTCACGGCCAGCCCGCAGTTGTTAATCCCGAACAGGCGGGTGTCCAGCAGCAGCGCCGACGCTCGAAGCGATGGTGGAGCCTCTCCCATGGGCGACGGCACCAACCGCAGTGCAGGTGGCCGCCCGACGAAGGGGAAGGCTGCTGGCATCATCCCCCAGCCTGGCAAGGTGACCACGCTGATGGTGCGCAACTTGCCCCCCACGCTGAAGCAGCACGACTTCGTTCTGGAGCTCAACGCCACTGGCTTCGAGGACACCTTCGATATCTGCTACATCCCCAGGGATTTCTCTTCCGGGCTTTGCAAGGGGTACGCATTCGTGAATTTCAAGCAGGCCGCCGATGCATCCCGCTTCCGCGCCACCTGGCACCGCACGGAGCGATTTGGCTGCCACGAGCAGCTCGTGGACGTGTCCCCAGCTCACACCCAGGGCTACGAAGCCAACGCCGCGAAGGCCAAGTGTGCCCATGTGGCCAAGGTTCGGAATCCAGACTTTCGCGCGCTCATCATCAGCAAGGACCAGGCTGCCGATCCGCCGTCGCCCGTCGGCTCGCCGTGCAGCGCAGAGCTCGGCAGGCCGACGCGCGCGCCGCCTGGCCCGGCCATCAGCTTGAGCCCAGCAGCCCTCAGCACGCCACTGGGACGCGGCGCGACGCCGTTGCCAGGGAACTCCCGGGAGGCTCCTTGCCCTGAGGCGGGCGATCGCGTCGTGGGGTTTGCACGGCCGGCGCCGCAGGAGCTCCTCGGGACCCGCAGCGCCTTCCCGGCGCCGCCCCACTTGCAGCACCATCTGCCGCAGCGCCCGCTGGCAACCAGCCCAGCCATCGTGCCCCACCTGGTGCCAGCCGGTGTCTCCGTCATGGTCGTCATGTTGGTGGGCAGCCCCCAGCACAGCATGTTCCAGGAGAGCCCGGCGATTCAGATGACCTCGACGCCGAACTACAGCAGCAGCGCTGCTCGGTGAACGGCACCCTCGAATAGAGCGCGCCCCAGTACATATCCCTGGGCACGGCGTGTTGCATGCAATCAAGTGCGGCAAGTTGGTTCGTGTCTCGACCTCGATTTTCTCATCGCTCTGCCCACTCTAAGTCGCCTCCCCTTCTCTCATCGTCCTTCCTCCACCTCCTCCTTTCAGGATGCCTCATATGCACGCGCACATGCCGAAAGAAGCGTTCGACGCCCGTCTTTGCATGACACGTTGTTCTGGGTATTGATGTGTGTACCTCCTTCCCGCATTCAGGAAAGGGCTGCGTAGACCATCAGTGTCCGGGTCCCAGCGCGTGCACGAGGATGTACAGCGCCTTCCTGGTTGACTTGTTTGACTTTCAGGTGCGAGCGTCATCGCGCTTCTCGCAGTACGAGTTCTTCTGGCGGCGACCTAGGCGGCTGAGCCAATCTTGTAGGTCATGGGTTGCATCGCTGCCCACACGCTTTGCGATAGTTCGCGCCGTGCTTGAATGGCTGGTGCATTCATTTCTCCGTCGGCAGCAGCGGCACAACGCGGCCATGTCAGCCGGCACGAATCTCAGGGGGACGGGGATGAGAAGGAAGGGAGGAGGGAGAGGAGGAGGAGGAGGAGGAGGAGGAGGAGGAGGAGTAGGGAGAAGGAGCCAGAGCCCTCACAGGCCCCGGATGCGGGACCAGACGTCCACGATCGCGGCCGCCGAAAGCACGCACGGAGCCCCCGGCGCCGCGGCCCGCAGCAGGCGCACACGGAGGAGGAGGCGGGGGCGGACAGAGAAGGCAGCTGCTCGGAGGGAATTCTTCCGTGGCGGAGAGGCCACGAGCTCACCGCCCCCTGGCCCCTGAAGCTCGCGCCTCATGGGGAGGCGGAGTGGTGGCACAGGATTCGTGTATACCCTTTTTCGGTGGGGTCAGGGGGTTGGCGACAGGAGAGCCTGGCGCGGTGGTCGGCATTGCGCCCCTTCGGGGGCTGCTTGTGCCGTCCGTTCGCGAGCTGGTGGTCGTGCCGCTTCCCCACTCTCCCCGCCCCCGTTGACGACCTCTTCGCTCATGGGCTGGTGAGGGTCACGAGAGAGCCACTGGAAAAGCAAGAGGGGAATGATCTGTGGCTGCCCCTCGTAATCTTTTGGGCGTGACAGGAGGCCGGGCCGGGCGACCGCGCGGCAGCGTCGGCAGCCCGCGGCTACTCCCGCTGGTGATTCGCCGCGGAGCATCCGCCAGTCCGGGCGCGGCAGAAAGCGGTTGCCGCCCAGGCCTCCTTGCCCACTCTTTTTTGTCAGCGGCCGCTTGGGTCCAAGCAGCGCTGAGGCGACGGTGGGACGCAGCGAAGCAAATTGCGGCGCGGGTGTGCCCCACGCCGATCTTCGTACCCCAATGGAGTACCAACTTGTGCCCCATGCATCATTTTTTCAATCGCTTCGCTCATTCCGCCTGCCCATATTGTAGCATCGCTGGCACTTGCTTGCGTGCTTGGGGGGGCATTTGGGGGCCTCTTGGGGGCCTCCTGAGGGCCTCGTGGGGGCATCTTAGGGCCTCTTGGGGGCCTCTAGGGTCCTCTTGGGAACCTTTCGGGGGGCGATAGGAGGGGTGATCGATTGCGGCTCCCCCCTCGGAAGCCACGATCCTCGTGAGGGGTGTCAAAAAATTGCCCTCCCCTGGGGCTTGACCTGGCCGGGGATCGCCCAGGGATCCGCCGGGGGTCGGCCGGGGTACTTTTCGTCCGGGGACCTCCAGGGGCCGCCACGCGCGCGCGAAGCAGAATGTTGTTAAACAGTTACCGGAGATCTTAGCACGCCTCTGGCCCGTTGGGCCGGCGAATTCAATCGCTTCGCTCATTCCGCCGGCCCGTATTGTGCCATCGCAGGCTTTTGCCTGCGCGTTCGTGGCCTCTTCTCTTAGGCGCCTCTTGGGATCTTTTTGGGGGCCTCCTGGAGGCCTCGTGCGGCCTTCAGGGGGCCTTCTGGTCTCTATTGGGGGCCTCCAGGGGCCTCTTGGGGCGGAAGGCTCGAATTGGTGGTCCGTGCTCCCCCTCTTGGGCCCCTCTCGGGGCCGTCTTGGGGCTCTCTTGGGCGATCTTGGGCGCCTCTGGGACCGTTTGGTGCCCTCTTGGGGCTCTCTTGGAGGCCTCGTGGGCCGTTTGGGGGCGATACGTGGGGCCTCTTGGGCCGTCTTGGAGCGGCGGGAAGCCGAACAGATGAGAACCCCAAAGTCCTTCAAAAACCGCAGGGAAATCGATGGTTTGTGCCTCCTGGAGCCCTCTTGAGACGCTTCTTCGAGGCCTCTTTGGGCGTCTTGGGAGCCTCTTGGGGCAGAGGGTTCGAAATGTCCGTTCGGGTTCCCCACCTGGCCCAATTTTGGGGCCGACCTGGGGATGTCTTGGGCCGTCTTGGCGGCCTCTTGGGCCGTCTTGGAGCCCTCTTGGGGCGCTCTTGGAGGCCTCTTGGGCCGTCTCGGGGCGATGCGTGGGGCCTCTTGGGCCGTCTTGGAGCGTCGGGAAGCCGAACAGATGAGAACTCCTAAATCCTTCAAAAACTGAACGGACATCGATGGTTTGTCCTTCCTGGAGCCCTCTTGAGACGCTTCGTCGAGGCTTCTTTGGGCGTCTTGGGAGCGTCTGCGGCCGTCTGGAGGCTATCTCGGGCGTCTTGGACCGATCGGTCGGCGACTTGGAGCCCTCTTGGACCGTCTTGGGGACTCTTGGGGCCCTCTAGGAGCGCTCGGTGGCGCCTGAAAGCCGCGCCCAGAACGAAAACCCATCTCTGAGTCGGACCGACCGGGGTACTTTTTCGTCTGGGGACCCCCAGGGGCCGCCTCGCGCGCGCGAATTAGACATATTGTTTACCAGCAACTGGAGATCTTAACACGCCTCTGGCCCGTTGGGCCGGCGAATTTATTACCCTACGCGAATCTGACGAGTCGCCGCCACGCTGCGGGATTCATCGCTTCTGCTCCGAATCCCGCGTCTGTCAGATGATGCAGCGGGCTCAACGAGCCGTCCGACGGCGCAGCTGACAGAGTGGGGGTAAGCGCAGCGCTGATGCTAAGTGGGAGGCGCACCAGAAAAAATAGGATACACAAAAAAGATGGGTGCATCGCAATTTCTTCGACTGGGCACTGGCCATGCCTTCTCAAGTAGACGCCACATATCGTCCTTCGCCTGACACTTTAAACTTATAGGGAGCGGGTCAATAAAGAAACCTGCGCGAAGGCGGCCAGACCTTTTGAATAGCATGTGCGAGCAGGAGTCGCGTAAACGACGACGGTGGCTGACGGGGAGAGCAGTACCCCGAAAGCTTGGGGTTGGCCCATCATCCATGGTTTCGTCTCCTCTTCCTTCACCTGCCAATGTCCCCCGTCCCCCCGCCCTCCACCCGCCCCTCCTCCCCTATTCTCCCACCCCCACCCGCTCAGCACTCGTGTGGCCACCCCTCGAGGACCGCACAGGAGGCCGCAGCATGCGACAGCCATCGCGCCCATGCCCCTGAGGGCCGCGACGCACGACACGCTCTCCCGCGCGCACGGACCAGGCGGCCGTGACGTGCGTGGCATCGGGGGCGTGCAGTTCCCCTGGCTCTTTGCGAGGTTCTTCGCTTCGGGCCTGCTGGGGGTCGTCGGGCTGTCTCGGAGGGTCTCCGCTGGCCCTCCATGGGGCCCTCTGGGGCTGTGCGCGAGGGCGCGGGAGCCATCCAGCGGGCGTCTTGGAGCTGGCCTTGGCTGGTCTTGGGCAGGCAGAGGGTCGCCTCGGAGCGGTCTCGGGTGATCTTGGAGCCGTCTTGGGGGTCGCTTGCGCCGCCCTGGGTGCAGCCTGGGAGCTTCCGCCGCCCTTCTGGCTCAAGCATTCGTTCACTGGCAGCGCCGGACGAGGCACCGGGCACCACCCCCGACCCCTGACCTCGGCAATGGCAGTGACGGCGCCCCAGGCGGAGTGGCGCTGCGAGCGCACGAGCCGTCGCACCAGGACGTGGCCGCTGGCCGCAGGCCACGGACCTTTCCCCGAGCCCGACGAGGCCACGATGTGTCCGTCGAGGTGCGCGTCCAAAGAGACGGTCACCGCCGATCAGGAGCTGTCCACCGCCAGCTCGGCGGCCACAGCTGACTGCAGCAGCAGCTCGGAGGGCGGCCCCAAGCATGGCGTGGGTGCGTGCAGTTCCATTTCCGTGGGGAATACGGACAGCGAGGGCAGTGACTACGACTCCAGCAGCGGCGCCAGCTGCGTGGTCAAGAATGCGAACTGGGCGGACTGGACGGACCTGGAGCTTAGGCCTGACGTCGGACGAGGTGGGCAGGTGACCAGAGGCACTGGTGTGCTCCAGCAGAGGGCGGACAAGTCGGAGCTGCAGGCCTGGACCAGGGCCATCTGCGAGGAGCCTGCTGAGGCGGCCCCCCCGACGCACGCCAGGAAGTACGCCGTCCCTAAGTCGCGCTGCAGGGCTGCATGGGCGCCCCAGCAGTCCCAGCCGCTCACGGCCAGCCCGCAGTTGTTAATCCCGAACAGGCGGGTGTCCAGCAGCAGCGCCGACGCTCGAAGCGATGGTGGAGCCTCTCCCATGGGCGACGGCACCAACCGCAGTGCAGGTGGCCGCCCGACGAAGGGGAAGGCTGCTGGCATCATCCCCAAGCCTGGCAAGGTGACCACGCTGATGGTGCGCAACTTGCCCCCCACGCTGAAGCAGCACGACTTCGTTCTGGAGCTCAACGCCACTGGCTTCGAGGACACCTTCGATATCTGCTACATCCCCAGGGATTTCTCTTCCGGGCTTTGCAAGGGGTACGCATTCGTGAATTTCAAGCAGGCCGCCGATGCATCCCGCTTCCGCGCCACCTGGCACCGCACGGAGCGATTTGGCTGCCACGAGCAGCTCGTGGACGTGTCCCCAGCTCACACCCAGGGCTACGAAGCCAACGCCGCGAAGGCCAAGTGTGCCCATGTGGCCAAGGTTCGGAATCCAGACTTTCGCGCGCTCATCATCAGCAAGGACCAGGCTGCCGATGCGCCGTCGCCCGTCGGCTCGCCGTGCAGCGCAGAGCTCGGCAGGCCGACGCGCGCGCCGCCTGGCCCGGCCATCAGCTTGAGCCCAGCAGCCCTCAGCACGCCACTGGGACGCGGCGCGACGCCGTTGCCAGGGAACTCCCGGGAGGCTCCTTGCCCTGAGGCGGGCGATCGCGTCGTGGGGTTTGCACGGCCGGCGCCGCAGGAGCTCCTCGGGACCCGCAGCGCCTTCCCGGCGCCGCCCCACTTGCAGCACCATCTGCCGCAGCGCCCGCTGGCAACCAGCCCAGCCATCGTGCCCCACCTGGTGCCGGCCGGTGTCTCCGTCATGGTCGTCATGTTGGTGGGCAGCCCCCAGCACAGCATGTTCCAGGAGAGCCCGGCGATTCAGATGACCTCGACGCCGAACTACAGCAGCAGCGCTGCTCGGTGAACGGCACCCTCGAATAGAGCGCGCCCCAGTACATATCCCTGGGCACGGCGTGTTGCATGCAATCAAGTGCGGCAAGTTGGTTCGTGTCTCGACCTCGGTTTTCTTATCGCTCTGCCCACTCTAACTCGCCTCCCCTTCTCTCATCGTCCTTCCTCCACCTCCTCCTTTCAGGATGCCTCATATGCACGCGCACATGCCGAAAGAAGCGTTCGACGCCCGTCTTTGCATGACAGGTTGTTCTGGGTATTGATGTGTGTACCTCCTTCCCGCATTCAGGAAAGGGCTGCGTAGACCATCAGTGTCCGGGTCCCAGCGCGTGCACGAGGATGTACAGCGCCTTCCTGGTTGACTTGTTTGACTTTCAGGTGCGAGCGTCATCGCGCTTCTCGCAGTACGAGCTCTTCTGGCGGCGACCTAGGCGGCTGAGCCAATCTTGTAGGTCATGGGTTGCATCGCTGCCCACACGCTTTGCGATAGTTGGCGCCGTGCTTGAATGGCTGGTGCATTCATTTCTCCGTCGGCAGCAGCGGCACAACGCGGCCATGTCAGCCGGCACGAATCTCAGGGGGACGGGGATGAGAAGGAAGGGAGGAGGGAGAGGAGGAGGAGGAGGAGGAGTAGGGAGAAGGAGCCAGAGCCCTCACAGGCCCCGGATGCGGGACCAGACGTCCACGATCGCGGCCGCCGAAAGCACGCACGGAGCCCCCGGCGCCGCGGCCCGCAGCAGGCGCACACGGAGGAGGAGGCGGGGGCGGACAGAGAAGGCAGCTGCTCGGCGGGAATTCTTCCGTGGCGGAGAGGCCACGAGCTCACCGCCCCCTGGCCCCTGAAGCTCGCGCCTCATGGGGAGGCGGAGTGGTGGCACAGGATTCGTTTATACCCTTTTTCGGTGGGGTCAGGGGGTTGGCGACAGGAGAGCCTGGCGCGGTGGTCGGCATTGCGCCCCTTCGGGGGCTGCTTGTGCCGTCCGTTCGCGAGCTGGTGGTCGTGCCGCTTCCCCACTCTCCCCGCCCCCGTTGACGACCTCTTCGCTCATGGGCTGGTGAGGGTCACGAGAGAGCCACTGGAAAAGCAAGAGGGGAATGATCTGTGGCTGCCCCTCGTAATCTTTTGGGCGTGACAGGAGGCCGGGCCGGGCGACTGCGCGGCAGCGTCGGCAGCCCGCGGCTACTCCCGCTGGTGATTCGCCGCGGAGCATCCGCCAGTCCGGGCGCGGCAGAAAGCGGTTGCCGCCCAGGCCTCCTTGCCCACTCTTTTTTGTCAGCGGCCGCTTGGGTCCAAGCAGCGCTGAGGCGACGGTGGGAAGCAGCGAAGCAAATTGCGGCGCGGGTGTGCCCCACGCCGATCTTCGTACCCCAATGGAGTACCAACTTGTGCCCCATGCATCATTTTTTTCAATCGCTTCGCTCATTCCGCCTGCCCATATTGTAGCATCGCTGGCACTTGCTTGCGTGCTTGGGGGGGCATTTGGGGGCCTCTTGGGGGCCTCCTGAGGGCCTCGTGGGGGCATCTTAGGGCCTCTAGGGGGTCTCTAGGGTCCTCTTGGGAACCTTTCGGGGGGCGATAGGAGGGGTGATCGATTGCGGCTCCCCCCTCGGAAGCCACGATCCTCGTGAGGGGTGTCAAAAAATTGCCCTCCCCTGGGGCTTGACCTGGCCGGGGATCGCCCAGGGATCCGCCGGGGGTCGGCCGGGGTACTTTTCGTCCGGGGACCTCCAGGGGCCGCCACGCGCGCGCGAAGCAGAATGTTGTGAAACAGTTACCGGAGATCTTAGCACGCCTCTGGCCCGTTGGGCCGGCGAATTCAATCGCTTCGCTCATTCCGCCGGCCCGTATTGTGCCATCGCAGGCTTTTGTTTGCGCGTTCGTGGCCTCTTCTCTTAGGCGCCTCTTGGGATCGTTTTGGGGGCCTCCTGGAGGCCTCGTGCGGCCTTCAGGGGGCCTTCTGGTCTCTATTGGGGGCCTCTTGGGGCCTCCAGGGGCCTCTTGGGGCGGAAGGCTCGAATTGGTGGTCCGTGCTCACCCTCTTGGGCCCCTCTCGGGGCCGTCTTGGGGCTCTCTTGGGCGATCTTGGGCGCCTCTGGGACCGTTTGGTGCCCTCTTGGGGCTCTCTTGGAGGCCTCGTGGGCCGTCTGGGGGCGATACGTGGGGCCTCTTGGGCCGTCTTGGAGCGGCGGGAAGCCGAACAGATGAGAACCCCAAAGTCCTTCAAAAACCGCAGGGAAATCGATGGTTTGTGCCGCCTGGAGCCCTCTTGAGACGCTTCTTCGAGGCCTCTTTGGGCGTCTTGGGAGCCTCTTGGGGCAGAGGGTTCGAAATGTCCGTTCGGGTTCCCCACCTGGCCCAATTTTGGGGCCGACCTGGGGATATCTTGGGCCGTCTTGGCGGCCTCTTGGGCCGTCTTGGAGCCCTCTTGGGGCTCTCTTGGAGGCCTCTTGGGCCGTCTCGGGGCGATGCGTGGGGCCTCTTGGGCCGTCTTGGAGCGTCGGGAAGCCGAACAGATGAGATCTCCTAAATCCTTCAAAAACTGAACGGACATCGATGGTTTGTCCTTCCTGGAGCCCTCTTGAGACGCTTCGTCGAGGCTTCTTTGGGCGTCTTGGGAGCGTCTGCGGCCGTCTGGAGGCTATCTCGGGCGTCTTGGACCGATCGGTCGGCGACTTGGAGCCCTCTTGGACCGTCTTGGGAACTCTTGGGGCCCTCTAGGAGCGCTCGGTGGCGCCTGAAAGCCGCGCCCAGAACGAAAACCCATCTCTGAGTCGGACCGACCGGGGTACTTTTTCGTCTGGGGACCCCCAGGGGCCGCCTCGCGCGCGCGCGAATTAGACATATTGTTTACCAGCAACTGGAGATCTGAACGCCTCTGGCCCGTTGGGCCGGCGGATTTATTACCCTACGCGAATCTGACGAGTCGCCGCCACGCTGCGGGATTCATCGCTTCTGCTCCGAATCCCGCGTCTGTCAGATGATGCACGCGGGCTCAACGAGCCGTCCGACGGCACAGCTGACAGAGTGGGGGTAAGCGCGGCGCTGATGCTAAGTGGGAGGCGCACCAGAAAAAATAGGATACACAAAACAGATGGGTGCATCGCAATTTCTTCGACTGGGCACTGGCCATGCCTTCTCAAGTAGACGCCACATATCGTCCTTCGCCTGACACTTTAAAATTATAGGGAGCGGGTCAATAAAGAAACCTGCGCGAAGGCGGCCAGACCTTTTGAATAGCATGTGCGAGCAGGAGTCGCGTAAACGACGACGGTGGCTGACGGAAAGATCAGTACCCCGAAAGCTTGGGGCTGGCCCATCATCCATGGTTTCGTCTTCTCTTCCTTCGCCTGCCAATGTCCCCCGTCCCCCCCGCCCTCCACCCGCCCCTCCTCCCCTATTCTCCCACCCCCACCCGCTCAGCACTCGTGTGGCCACCCCTCGAGGACCGCACAGGAGGCCGCAGCATGCGACAGCCATCGCGCCCAGGCCCCTGAGGGCCGCGACGCACGACACGCTCGCCCTGGGTGCAGCCTGGGAGCTTCCGCCGCCCTTCTGGCTCAAGCATTCGTGCGCTGGCAGCGCCAGACGAGGCGCCGGGCACCACCCCCGACCCCTGGCCTCGGCAATGGCGGCGGCGGCGCCCCAGCAGCAGGCCGGTCGCGGCCTCGCGGAGCGGCGCTGCGAGCGCACGAGCCGCCGCATCGAGACGTGGCCGTTGGCCGCAGGCCACGGACTTTTCCCCGAGCCCGACGAGGCCACGATTTGTCCGTCGAGGTGCGCGCCCAAAGAGACGGTCACCGCCGATCAGGAGCTGTCTATCGCCAGCTCGGCGGCCACAGCTGACGGCAGCAGCAGCTCGGAGGGCGGCCCCAAGCATGGCGTAGGTGCGTGCAGTTCCGTGGGGAATACGGGCAGCGAGGGCAGTGATTACGACTCCAGCAGCAGCTGCGTGGTCGCGAATGCGAACTGGGCGGACTGGACGGACCTGGAGCTTGTGCCTGTCATCGGATGAGGTGGGCAGGTGACCAGAGGGCAATTGTTGGCAGCTTGTCTTCCTTGTCGCTGCTTGGACTACTTCATGTTGCGTTTCTTCTTGCACCGTGGGCAGATGAGGCTGTGCTGGTGCCTGGCCTGGTTGTAGTAAAGGTGCTGGGCACAAGGTGGGCAGGCGTCGCAGCCGCAGATGGCCTTGGTGCAGACCCATCGCCCTGGGAGGACGTCTTGGGGAGTGGCTTTTCTTCGCCACGGAGCGTCGTGCCCCAGGCCGTCCTCGGTGCACTTGACGGCCAATGAGGGGCAGATCACGTGGCCTATGAGGCTCCCTGGCCAAAGGATCGGGTCACTGCTGCCGATGTCGATGAGCACCTCTCGCTCGTTGTCGGGGTGTTCGTCGTAGGCCCAGCGGACCTTTCCGTTGACGTTGAAGAGGACCCACCCCCTCAGTTGGGAGTTTGGTTTGGCCTTGCGCCCTTGGGTTACGACGCCCCACGGCAGGCGCGAGCCGCCATGCGTTCGATGCTTGTCAGAAGTGTCGAACATGGGCCATCCTAGCGCGCACGCCGTGCCCGGTATGTCCCTGACGTCCCACTGCGAGACGTAGCAAGCCATTGCCATGGGATCGAGTTGAAGCTCTTCCACAAGCAGCTCGGTGTCCATGCCATCGCTGCGGCTGCCTTCCGAGGAGCCGTGAACCTCGGTGGCCAGTTCGGCCGCTTCTCCGCCGGAGAGTGCCTGTGCCACCACTTGCCTCCGCGGCGCCGGCGGCTGCTGCCCCAGAGGCCTCTGCGCGGGCTCCCCGGTGGGTCCCCGCGCCCTGTCGCTCCTGCACCCCTCGTGGCTGCTCGCGGCTCTCCTCTGTTCCCACGGCGGGCGGGGCGCCGGGCGCCGGCTTCCTCTTTTGTTGTCCGACGGCGGACCAGCTTGACGTGGTCGGCTTTCGGCGGGCCCCCTTTGCCCCGGGGGCCAGTTTTGCCGAGGTCGTGCGACTCTGCGGTGATCCCTCGGCGGACCAGCTTGACGTGGTCGGCTTTCGGTGGGCCCCCTTTGCCCCGGGGGCCGGTTTTGCCGAGGTCGTGCGTCTCTGCGGTGATCCCTCGGCGGACCAGACCGATGGCTTGGTGGATAGCCTCCCCGCAGTCTGGGCTACCTTGCCTCTTCGGCGTTGGCCTAAGTCGGGCGTGTCCCTCTACAGGGGCAGCATTCAAAAGTAGTCGAAGAAAAGTCTGGGGACGACTTTCTGAGCATGTTTGAATATTTTTGGAATATGTTTGATTCTTCGTCCCAAATCCGCCTGTAGGGGGACATGCCCGACCAAAGCGTTGTCTCACGCGCTGGTGCGTGGGGAGCCTGCGTGGCCAGGGTGCCGCGGAGCGCTCGATTTTATGCGTCGCTCAGCTAGATGGCCATGATGGAGGTGCCCACTCGGGCCAAGCCTGGGAGCGGCTCGTCAGGTTGGATGCTGCCTTCCGACACGCGACAGCGGTCGCGGATGGCGAGCCACGTTTCGGTTTTTCCGGGCACCTCAACGCCATGCATTTGGGTGTTCGGGACTTTGCTCACTGGTCTGGCCCCAGCGACGTTGCCGTCTCTGAGCTCGGCCGCACAGGTGGCACTTCGGTCGGCGACCCTGGCCGCGGACAGGGTCTGGTCGTGGTCGCCAGTGCCCCATTCTGTCTTCGAGACTGCGCGCTCAGGACGAGGCCTCGCCCAAGAATGCTTCGCCCCATCGGATGACCAGCTGAAAGCCTCGCGGGCATCTGAGCTTGGCAGGGAGCTGGCCGATGTTGAAGTTCTCCACCGTATGTTTGTGGTCCCCTGGGCCCTCCGGTACCTCTAGTGCTTCGCAGACCAGCACAGCGATTGCGCCCGCAGCTGAAGCACGGCTTTCCTGACCAGTCCTGGTTAGGGCAGCGCTGCAGCAGCTGACGGCGTGGTCTGGTTGGGCATTGCCGAAGACTCGGTCTGGCGGCCGCACGCCTGGCGTTTCCTTGCCGGGACCAGGTTGGAGAGCCCAGCCGTTGTGGCGGATGCGCTCTAGGTTTAAGTCGGGCGTGTCCCCCTACAGGGGGATTTTCGACGAAAACTAATCAATACCTAAAATATTCCAAAATTGTTATTGTAAAAAAATTATCCTGGCGAAGGACCCAACCATATGCAATTGTGAATAAACTTTGTGGGTGCCGCTTTCGGTGGGGCTCCTTATGGAGCCACGAAAGGCGTGCCACGAAACGCTGTCTTGGGCGTACGGGACGCATGAGGGCGGTAGCACTGGGGCTTGCGGTGGAGCACACTATGGGGCCACGAAACGTGTGAGGGGTGTGCCGAAATGGGCGCGGCGGCGCCATGCCAACGCAGCCACCGGGGCCCTCGGTGGAGCTCCCTATGGGGCCACGAAACGTGTGAGGGGTGTGCCGAAATGGGTGCGGCGCCGCCATGCGAACGCAGCCACTGGGGCCTTCGGTGGGGTTCCTTATGGGGCCACGAAACGTGCGAGGGGTGTACCGAGATGGGTGCGGCGCCTCCATGCCAACGCAGCCACTGGGGCCTTCGGTGGAGCCCCCTATGGGGCCACGAAACGTGTGAGGGGTGTGCCGAATTGGGTGCGGTGCCGCCATACCAACGCAACCACCAGGGCCCTCGGTGGAGCTCCCTATGGGGCCACGAAACGTGTGAGGGGTGTGCCGGAATGGGTGCGGTGCCGCCATGCCAACGCAGCCACGGGGGCCCTCGGTGGAGCCCTCTTATGGGGCCACGAAACGTGTGAGGGGTGTACCGAAATGGGTGCGGCGCCGCCATGCCAACGCAGCCACTGGGGCCTTCGGTGGAGCTCCCTATGGGGCCACGAAACGTGTGAGGGGTATGCCGAATTGGGTGCGGTGCCGCCATGCCAACGCAGCCACTGGGGCCTTCGGTGGAGCTCCCCATGGGGCCACGAAACGTGTAAGGGGTGTGCCGAATTGGGTGCGGTGCCGCCATGCCAACGCAACCACCAGGGCCCTCGGTGGAGCTCCCTATGGGGCCACGAAACGTGTGAGGGGTGTGTGCCGAATGGGTGCGGTGCCGCCATGCGCAGCCATGGAGCCACGAAAAGGGGTGTGCCGAAATGGGCGCGGTGCCGCCATGCGCAGCCACTGGGGCCCTCGGTGGAGCTCCCTATGGGGCCACGAAACGTGTGAGGGGTGTGCCGAAATGGGTGCGGTGCCGCCATGCGAACGCAGCCACTGGGGCCCTCGGTGGAGCTCCCTATGGGGCCACGAAACGTGTGAGGGGTGTGCCGAAATGGGCGCGGTGCCGCCATGCGAACGCAGCCACTGGGCCCTCGGTGGAGCTCCCTATGGGGCCACGAACGTGTGAGGGGTGTGCCGAAATGACGCGGTGCCGCCATGCGAACGCAGCCATTGGGGCCTTCGGTGGAGCTCCCTATGGGGCCACGAAACGTGTGAGGGGTGTGCCGGAATGGGTGCGGTGCCGCCATGCGAACGCAGCCACTGGGGCCTTCGGTGGAGCTCCCTATGGGGCCACGAAGCGTGTGAGGGGTGTGCCGAATTGGGTGCGGTGCCGCCATGCGAACGCAGCCACTGGGGCCCTCGGTGGAGCTCCCTGTGGGGCCACGAAACGTGTGAGGGGTGTGCCGAAATGGGTGCGGTGCCGCCATGCGAACGCAGCCACTGGAGCCCTCCGTGGAGCTCCCTATGGGGCCACGAAGCGTGTGAGGGGTGTGCCGGAATGGGTGCGGTGACGAGGGAGGGGGCAGCGGGAGGAGGAGACGCGGGGCATCGTCTCTTCAAAACGAGGACCCAACACCACAGGATGGTTGAACATTCCCCCTGTAGAGGGACAGGACCGACTTAGCTCCAGGGTTTCCACCTGCGCGGCATGGAAGCATACACCACGCTGATGCGCGAGGTCGGATGGCTCCGCCAGGTCCCAGGTGGCCAACGGGGAAGATGGCGCTCCCAGAAGTGGTGGCATCCTCCCTGGCCACGCGATCCCGCCGACCTGCTGCGGAATCAATGCTTCGCAAAGCTCGGTGATGCGGGTCGTGGGGCCAGGGCCGATGGTTCGCCTTTCGGGCCTCTCGTCGGTGCTCAGTAGGTGTCATCCCTGCTTTGCACCGTGGTGTCTCTGGCCCAACCTCTCTCGGTGACAGTGTCAAGGAGGAGACCTGGTGCCTGCGGCGCTCGCTAGTCTCTCGCGGGGCCCTTGGCCATCCTGTCGGGCGTAGGTGGAAAGGACCAGATGGCTGGCAGCCGCGTTGGGTCCAGCGCTGCGCGTGCAGCAGCAGCGCTGGATGGCGGCATGCAGGCCAGCTCAGTGCTCGCAGGCTCAGCCCCGGCGACTCTGCCGGCGGGGTTGCTGCCCTTGCGGTCACGGCGCGGATTGCGGCTGCGGTTGCGGCCATGCGGTCGGTTGCCATTGCCCTTAGCAGCCGCGCGCCTCCAAGGCGGTCTGAGCCCGAGGTAGGCCCCAATGGCGTTGATGGCGGCCGCAGACAGAGAGATTTCGGTGGGTTGATTCTGGACGAGAGGGGTCTGAAGATCACTTGAAGGGTCACCAGCTCTGCTGAGCGCGTTGACCCATCGTCCTCTGCCGCAGCGTCGTCGGACACATGCCCCCATAGGCCCGCGTCCTGGCCATCACTCGCCTGCACGGGCGCTGGCGGTGCAGCCAATTCCGCGGAGGATAGCTGCCCGTGAGTAGACGAGCAGGATCCGCCAGTGGCACGCGAAGTACTAGCGCAGCCAGCACACGGTTTGCACTTCGCAGGTTTCGAGGCGTTGACAGCTTCGCGGGTGGATGCACCCCGCGAGAGCCTTATATGTAGGCACTGATGGCCCTGAAGCCACGCGTTGCCTCCGTTGGAATCGGCACGCCTTGTGGTGCTGATGTTTGACCCCGTGGTCGTGGTCGAAGGATTGCAAAGAAACGAAGGATTGCAAAAAAACGAAGGATTGCAAAAAAACGTTTTTTTGCAATCCTTCGTTTTTTTGCAATCCTGCAATCCTTCGATGTTTGACCCCGTGGTCGTGGTCGTAGGGTGATGGTCGCACGCCCTGGGGGATCCGTTGTCAGCGCTGGCGCTTACAGTGGCGATAGCGAGGAGGCAGCCAGAGAATGCTGGTCTTGGCTCCGGGGTGGGCCGCTGAGGCGACGTCCGCGCGGCCCCCGTCCTGGCCTGGTGGCCACGGGGGAAGCTGGCCGTTGACGCTCGCCTCCCATTCTCCCCCTGTTGGCGCCACTTCGCGTGCCCAGTAGAGGAAATGGAGACCTCTGGCTGCCTCAGTGATGGCGTCCGTGTATGGAGCCGATGGTCGCGGCGGCCACCGTGGCGGCGGGCGAGCATTGTTTTGGGGGCGGCGCTTGAGCCGTCGCGGTCGACGCCCCGGTGCTGCCTGCGCGCAGTCGCGCGCGCGTCCGCCCCCGTCGTTCTTTCTTCCGAAGCGATGACTGTGACCAAGACTACAGTCGGGGCGCTGAGGAAGGAACCCTTTTCGTTGGGGAGGGGCTCGGTGTTCCTTAGTTGTTTTGTAGTTCGCCTTTGGTTTTGCTTAGGGTTTCGATGGGAATTCGAAGTTTAACTTATGGGAAAAAGGGGCCTCGTTCCTTATTTAGGGTTCCTTAGATCAACGCCCCGACTGTAGACTGAGCCAAGTGCATGCAGTCACTTTGCTTTGTGTCTGGCTGTTGACTTGCGGCGTTTGGTCGGCGTCGGTTTGGGCTTCCGCCTGGGTTGGCCAATCAGGGTCGTCCTCTGACGCGTCTTCCATGGAGGAGTCGTTGTCGAGGAACGCCTCCCCTGGCGGGGTCTGGGGCACTGGGGCGCCAGCGGCCTCCGTCGCCAGCGGTGGTGGCGACGGCATGCCGGTGTTCTGCGGGGTCTCTGGCAGGGGCGGCTGCGCGGTGGCGCAACCTGCGACGGCAGCGGGTGCCCCGCGGCAGAGCTGCGCAGCCAGGCTCGACTGCGTGGCAGCTGCTGTTGCAGGCAGGTTCGTGGAGTCAACAGTTGCGCTTGCCGGTGCGCGGCCGCCGCCGCGTCGCCGTGGAGATGCCAGATGTAGGTGACCGGGTGCGCCCCTCGGTCAGCGCACGGCACTCTGCTGAAGGCTCTGGGATCGACAGCCCTGGTCCGACGCGTGATTCCCCACGCTGCGAGACAGATGTCGTGGGCTTCGCGTCGGCGTCTGTATTCGATTTGCGCGTCTAGGTTGCGCGCGGCACGTAGCAGCGGGGCGTAGCTGGGGCACCCGCAGATCTTCAGATACCCGTGCGATACACTGGTCCATCCAGTTTGGGAACGCCTCCTGCCCCCCGTCCCATGGTGGCCAAATGTCGGCTGCACTTTGGACGCGGTCGAGGATGTCCTGACGTTGGTGATTGGCGAGCCTCTGTCTCATGCAGTCGCGGCATGTGCGCAGCTCTTGGGCTTTACATGTCTACATGAGTCCTCCCCCGTCGCCAGGGTCCTTGTTTGTGTCGCCGACGGGGCCAGCGTTCTTGCCTGGATCTAGGATACGGTCGTCGCTTTCCTGGTCAGAAGCGCGGGCTGCGGGACTGATGTCCCTCGGTCTCGCAGCCTCCGTATACTTGGCCAGAAGGCGTTCGGCCTGGGGGCAGTCGGAAATGGTGTCCATCGGTACCCTCGTCATGACGCCGTGCGGGGACGTTGTCGGTGAGTTGGGTGTCTGCTGGCCAGTGTGCGTGCCATTCGTGGCGGCACGCAGGACTTGAACTAGGTTCATGCTGCGTCGCTCGCCGAGTGCAGTTCTGACAAGGGTGACGTTGTCCTTGGCGTTGGACTTCTGTCGCCTCTGAAGCTGGTGGATATCCCATGGCGTGGTGGCTGGTCGTCCTGGCTGGCTGTTGCTAGCTGGTCTTCATAGACCGCCGTCGCGTGGCGTAGCCTCGGTAGGATAGCAGCGCCATGCATGGCACTTGCTGGTGCTGCTAATCGTCTCGTCAGCTGGTGGCTTGGACGTAGCAGAAGTAACAACGTGGCGTTGCATGGCGCCAGCGTTGGCGAAAGAGACAGTACTGCCCCTCCCTATGGTCTGCAAAGGACCAGGGTCGGCGGGAGGGTCGTTGGTCATCAAGGCGGCTGCCCCTAGTCCAAGGCCACGTAGAAGAATGCCGCAGGCGTCGAACTGGGCGTGAGCGAAGATTCTCATGGGGCCGAAGCACCAGAAAACGCCCATCCAGAGGCAGCGTCTGCGGTTGCGCGGATTGCTAAGCAGGCGTCGCGGAGCCAAATGCTTGAGCCACAGTGGCCACGGACAGGGCATGCACAGAGCAGAGGCAGGGATGGACTTTTATGCTGCGCGCGTGTTGAGCCGGCTGGCTGTCACGTACAGGCGGCGTTGCAGCTAGCAGAGGACTTGTAAAAGTCATCTGCACGGGCACCAAGTAGTGAAGTTCAGCGCAGTTACTGCCACCGAACCCATCCCGAACTAACCTGCATCCTCCGATACCCTTGAAGGCAGCTGGTGGCATCGCACAAAGGTGGCGACGTGGCGACGCAAGTCTCGCGGCGGCCGTCCTTGACGGCGAGAGTCTGAAAAAACGAGTCTCCGACTCGCAACCGTGGTCAGGAAGAGAGCAGCTGAGCAAGGGCGATCCTGGTCGGGTGCTGTCGACGTGACTCTGGCAGCCTGGGCCTCCTCCATCCTCCTCCTGCCGGGCGGAGGGGCGGGTGCCTGGCGGGCGGCAAGGACGGGAACAGGACGAGACGCGTTCTGACCTGATCGGCAAGATTTGGCGACCGGACCCTACAGTCGGGGCGCTGAGGAAGGAACCCTTTTCGTTGGGGAGGGCTCCGTGTTCCTTCATTGTTTTACAGCTTGCCTGAGGTGTTCCTTAGGGTTTCGATGGGAAATCAAAGTTTAACTTATGGTAGAAAGGGGCCCCGTTCCTTCGTTAGGGCTCCTTAGGTCAGCGCCTCGACTGCGGCGTGCACGGAAGGCTCGGATCGTCTCTGACGGCTGCCGTCGCTCGCTCCCCGAGTGGTACCGGCAGTGCACGCAGCGGGCGGGCGGCGGCCGCGCGGCGGGGCGCTCGCTGCTGGTCTGCCGCGCCGCTCCCAGCCCCTCCCAAACCCCCACACAGGTACCCATCCCTTTACCCTCGCTTCGTTTCCCCTTTTTGGGGGCCTCCTGGGAGGCCCTCGTCGCCACTGCTGGGAGGGCTGGAGCTGGAAGCCAAGTATCGGAGGAGGAAGAGGTAAGCGGAGGCCATGCCAAGAAACACCCTGCTTGCCTCCAGGGTGCCTTGGGTTTCTTCGGTTCCGACGGTTGTGCCATGGAAAGCGTGACGCTCCCACACCAAAGCTCGATGGACGTCCTGGGGTCTCAGGGCTGGGTCTCTTGCGGAGGGTTTTTGTGGTCGGACCCCTCCTGCACCTGCGGATAACCTCTCTGGGCTCCCCGCTGGTGCCCCTCACATGAGCGGGCCATCAGATGGCCTAAGACAGCAGTGGGGTGAGAAGCGCTGGCATCTAGGCCGATGGGCGCGGGTCGGGCGGGCACGGGCTCCCTCTTGGGGAGCGGGGCAGACGACAGGCTGCCGCGAGGCGGATGGCGCGCGGGCTGTGAGATGGCTGAGGCATCTCAGTCCCTGGGGCCTGCTTGCTGCGCTGCACCCCCAGTCTGATCATCCACCCGCCTTCCCGTCCTGCAAGCTCGTTCAGCAGACGAGCGGCATCCCAGGAGAACCTGTGAACTGAGGGCCTCGGGGCACCTGCAAGAGTCCAAAGTGACTGTTGCAAGACGTATATCGAAATGCCTCCGACGGCCTGTCGGGGGTTAGCAATAACCATAGCACGGCCACAGTACAGCTTGGAAGCCTGTGGCATCCGAGGGGATGGCACCTGAGTCGGAGAAGACGGATCGCTCCCTCACAGTTACCCTTCGCATGAACGGGCCCTCGAGTGGCTCAAGACAAAATTGCGGTGAGAAACGCTAGCAAGTGTAGTCTGACAAGAGTGGGCCGGGCTGACACGGACTCCATCTGAGGAAGCGGAGCAGACAAAAGGCTGACGTGAGGCGAGTGGCGCGCAGGCTGTGAGATGGCTGAGGCATCTCACTCCCAGGTCCTGCTGCTACTCTGCCCACCTCCACTCCTGAACCTCCATACCTGCCCCTCCAACGGTACTGTCTAGTCGCGCGCATTGTCAAACAGCCCGATACCAAAGTCGGGCTGCAACGACCATGGGGCTACCCTCTTGGCGAGGCGCAACCTGCGACGCTCCCTGGCCTGTGCACTGTTGGCTGCAGTCCTTTGGAACAACGCCTCGGTGAGCTCAACGGGCGGGGAGATCCTCTGGTGGCGCTATGCTGGCGCCTTCAAAAAGGCCAAAGCTTCTGCATACTCTTGATCGTCGGTTGCCTCGATTGGCCCTGGGTCCCGAGGTACGGCTTCTGGGTAAAAAACAACCCCAGCTTCTGGGACTTCCGATGTTTGCGGCTCAGGCGGTAAAAACTTGTGCCGGTCAGGGTCCGCTCGGACCCGTTCGGCTCGGGGTGCAGCAAAATCTGGCGCCCAGGTCTCGTCAATCCCGATATATGGGTCCCATGCTACATCAAAGGCACTCAGCGACCCACGAAGCTCCTCATCCTCCTCCCTCGTATCTTCTGGCCATGCATCGTCGTCAGACGACACACGTATATGATTGACTGCGTACATGGTACCGTCCGCCAACACCTGGCATAACGCTGTTGGCTACGTGGCGAGCAGGGATGGGAGCTGGGATGGGAAAGGGAGGGGGGAGGAGGAGGGGAGAGGAGAGGAGAGGAGAGGAGAGGAGAGGAGAGGAGAGGAGGGGAGAGGAGAGGAGGGGAGAGGAGAGCAAGGGACAGGAGAGGAGAGGAGGGGAGGGGAGGGGAGAGGAGAGGAGAGGAGACGCGAGGCGCTGTCTCTCCCAACCGAGGACCCAACACCACAGCATGGCTGGAGAAAAACCATGGGCACCTGACGGGGAGGATCAGCAACCGTCACTCTTCAGAGGCGAGAGCTCCACAACAAAAAAGCACCACATGCCGGGGGGCGCGGTGGCGAACTCAGCAGCGCTGCCGCCAGCGCGTCGGCCACCTGCCGCCACGACAGCGACTTGGACCAAGGCCACAGGGACTCGCACCGACGGCAGGGCCGAGACGATGACGACCGGGGACAGGGCCGAAGCAGCGAGGCGGTTCACGCCCGCGCCGGCGCCCCCGCCGACGCCGCGGCCAGGGCGGCGATCGGCGCCCCCGGCTGCGGCGCCGACGCGGCGCCGTCTTCGGCGACGCCGGCGGCGCCGCGGGCTCCGAGCGCACCGCGGGCGCCCCTGGACGCGGCCCCGCCAGCGCCGCCAGGACAGGAGGGGCGCGTGGCTGCTGCGCCACCGGCCTCTGGGCGCGCAGCGTATACGGCGCCGCCGGAGCCTTTATACCGGCGGCGGGGTTCGGGCGCCACTACGGCATGGGAGTGGCGTGTGGCTGCTGCACCGCTGGGAGCAGGGACGTCGACGGGCCACCTCACCCACCTTTAGGAGAACGAACAAAGGCATAAACATAAGAATTTTGAGGTCCGCGCGGATTTCTCGGATCGGCGCTGGGGCCCCCTGGCGGCGCCTCTGGTGCAGCCCCTGGCGCGCTCCGCGCCAGGGAGGGGGGTCCATTGCAGATCCGAAAAATCCGCGCGGACCACCGAGTTTTTATGTTTATGTCATTGCTTGTTTCCCTATCAACGGGCCACCTCACCAACCTCGGGCCCAGGATCGGTGAATGCTTAAGTCGCGCCTGTCCCTCTACAGGAGGAACATTCGAAAATAGTAATGGAATAGTTTGGGGACGATGTTTTAAATCATGTTTGATGACTTTCGAATAGTTCCCAAACATCCTGTGGTTTTGCGTCCTCGTTTTGAAGAGACGGTCCCCGCGTTCCTCCTCCTTCCTCCCTCCTCCCTCCTCTCCCTCCTCCCCCTTCACCTTCCTCCCTGCGTTTCACCTACACAGTACAGCGCTTCGTGGCCGCATAAGGAACTCCACCGAAGCCCCCAGTGGGCCCGCATGCGTCACCCCACCCAGTACAGCGTTTCGTGGCCCCAAAGGTAGCTCCACCGAAGGCCCCAGTGGCAGCGTCTCGTGGCCCCATAGGGAGGAACTCCACCGAAGGCCCCAGCGGCACCTCCCGCATGCGTCATCCCCCACCCAGTACAGCGATTGGTGGCCCCATAGGGAGCTCCATCGAAGGCCCTTGTGTCACCGTCCGCATGCGTCACCCCCACCCAGTACAGCGCTTCGTGGCCCCATAGGGAGCTCCACCGAAGGCCCTGGTGGCACCGCCCGCTTGCGTCACCCCTACCCAGTACAGCGCTTCGTGGCCCCATAGGGAGCTCCACCGAAGGCACCTGAGGCAACGCCCGCATGCGGCACCCCCACCCATTACAGCGCTTCGTGGTCTCATAGTGGGGCCGTCCGCGTGAGTCACCCCCACCCAGCACAGCGCTTCGTGGCCCGACAGGGAGCTTCACCGAAGGCCCCTGTGACACCGCCCGCATGCGTCACCCCGACCCAATACAGCGCCTCGTGGCCCCAAAGGAAGTTCCAAAGAAGGCGCCAATGGCTGTGTTCGCATGCGTCACCCCCACCGAGTGCAGCGTCTCGGGGCCCCATTGTGAGCTCCACCGAAGGCCACAGTGGCACCGCCCGCATGCGTCATCCCCCTCCCAGTACAGCGATTCGTGGCCCCATAGGGAGCTCTACCGAAGGCCCCAGTGGCACCGCCTGCATGCGTCATCCCCCTCCCAGTACAGCGATTCGTGGCCCCATAGGGAGCTCCACCGAAGGCCCCAGTGGCACCGCCTGCATGCGTCACACTTCACCCAGCACAGCGCTTCGTGGCCCAATAGGAAGCTCGATCGAAGGCCCCAGTGACACCACCCGCATGCCTCATCCCCCACCCATTACAGCGCTTCGTGGCCCCATAGGAAGCTCCGAACCCAGTAGCACCGCCCGCATGCGTCACCCCCACCCAGTACAGCGCTTCGTGGTCCCATAGGGAGTTCAACGGGAGGCCCCAGTGGATGCACTAGCATGCGTCGCTCCCGCCCAGTGCAGCGCTGCGTGGCCCCAGAGGAGCTGCAACGAAGGCCCCAGTGGCGGTGTTCGCATGCGTTCCCCCCACCCAGTACAGCGCTTCGTGGCCTCATTGGGAGCTGCACCGAAGGCCCCGGTGGCTGTACTCGCATGAGTTCCCCCACCCATTACATTGTCTCGTTGCACCATATGGAGCCCCACCGAAGGCCCCAGTGGCGGCCCCGCCCCACTGCGGCGCACCCCTCACACTTCCCCATATCGCGGTCCGCCTAAAGCACCAGTGGCAGCGCCTACATGGCGGCCCCGCCCCACATCGGCACACCCTCCGCATGCTTCATGGCCCCGTGAGGAGATCCCCCGAAGGCGATGCCCGCAAAGGCGGTATTCGCAACTGCATATGGTTGGGTTCTTCGCCAGGATAATTTTTCATTGTTCGTCCAAAATCCGTCTGTAAGGGGACATGCCCGACCTAAGGCACGCAGTGTGCCACATGCCAGTCGAGGACCGAACCGAAGGAAGAAAACTGGGGGCAGAAGGAAACTGGGGGCACTGCATGGGCCGGGGGGGCCGTCGGGGACAGAGCACGCAAATGCAGTTCTTCGGAGTCAGCGTCCAGGCGGGAGTCTAGTCAGTGCAAGCACCGTTTGGGAAATGCAGCGGGAACTGCACGAACGAAAGTGCAATCCAACGCCCTACGCTGGTCAAAGTCTACTGCCAGGGAGGGGGAGCGTGGGCAAACTGAGCGAAGAGAAGGGAGGGAGGGCGGTGGGAGGGGATGGGAGAGGGGAGGGGAAGAGGTAGGAAAGGCGAGATACAGCGATATCGGTAAGAAAAAGCCGTGCCAGCGTCGAGTAGGATTCCACCGGGGAAGCTTCGATCGCGCAAGCGCTCAGGTCCTCAGGATCCCAGCCCTGCCCGCGCTCGAGGGGCGTCGTTTGGACAGCGAGGCATGTGACTCGGGCGCGCAGCCTCGCTCGACCACCCGGAATCATACGCACCCAGGGGCGCTGGGTGGCCTCTCGTGTCAATGCTGCGGCGCAGACCGCGCTTGTGCTGGATGACTCGGTCGCGATCGATTCCTCTGGCAGGAAGTCCGGGTCACCCGCAGGGGCGCGAAGATGACCGCGCTTCGCGCGCCGCGGCCCGGGCCAGAGGGACTGCCCTGCTCCAAGGGGGGGCTGCGGGAGGGCGCGCGGGGCGCGAAGATGGCAGCGCGCCGCACAGCGCTGGGCGCGATGCGCGAAGTCAGGCGACCTAGAACAGTAATCGGGCGCGCCGAGGTGCCGGAGTACTATAAGCTGCCCGGATTCCTCTCACCGTCCTACGGCATTACCTTCGCCGACGTGCCCAACGGGTTGGGAGCGTTGTCCAAGGCGCCACTCCTCCATCCCTCCCCTCGCTACCCCTCCCCTACTCCCTCAGCTCCTTCCCTCTCCTTAAATGCTCGTTTATGGGACCTTCCTGGGGGGCACCTGACGGATATGTTCGTTTGTAGTTCGAATATAAATTGATTATAGGTCGATTCTAGCTCGACTCAAGTTCGATTCAGATCGACGGACGTTCGACGCAGCATCGACGCATGAGTGGAACGAGTGGCTCCAGGAAAGAAGAAGTCCCCAGAACGAGCATCCAATGTGTGCCTCATCCATCTGACTCGGTAGGAGAACTGCCGAAGACGCCTCCAGCAAATCGCCGTCCCCCCTGCCTTCCCAGAACTACGCTCATGTGGTGACGTGTCGAGCGAAGGTGTGGCCATCCTACAATGATAAACCACATCAAATAAAAAGATCGGCCTGCCAGCATGCCCCACGGAAATGTATTGTCCCCCGATGGCCCCAGGAACCCACCGAAAAATTGGGACACCTCAGAACCCTCAAAGATCGACAAAGAGTGTGCCCCAAGATTTCGCATACCAAGATTTATTCCCCATATCCAAAGGATGGGGTTCTTGTTATTCTCCGACCGCGCCAGACCACCCGTACCACCTCCTCCCTCTCTGCAATAGACAATGAGGATGATTGTCATGATGATGACCATGGCATGGTGATATGATGTGAGTGTGATGGTGATGGTGAATGATGGATGAGTGTGATGTGGATGGTTAGGATGATAATAAAGATGTTGATGATGATGATGATGACGATGACGATGACGATGACGATGAGCAGATGATGAGGACGTCTCGAGCGGCTTGCTGGTTTTAGCACTACTAAGGGGGGGGGCCGCCAGGGGTATTGCACGGCCTCCGTTCGCGCCCAAATGGTGGGGATGTCTCAGGCGGTTTGCATGTTTTGGTCCGCAACATCCTCCGCTGTCGGAGCAGATTCTGACGATGTCTCAGGCGAAGCGCTGGTTTTCGCGCCCCACGGGGGCCAGGTTTCGAGGATGTCTTAAGCGGTTTGCGTGTTTTGGTGGTCTGACTCGTCTGCTGACAAAGCAGATTCTGAGGATGTCTATGGCGAGGCGCTGATTTCCGCACTCTCAGAGGGCCCAGATTGAAAGGATGTCCTAGACTCACTCGTGCTCAGGCTCACTCATACTCAGACTCGCACTCATCATACTTATACTCAGACTCACTCACACCCAGACTTACGCACACTCAGACTCACTCACATTTAGACCCACCCACCCTCAGACTCAATCGTATTCAGACTCACTCGTACTCAGACCCACTCAGGGCCAGTTTCATATCCATCATAATCATAGCCAGACGCACTCACCTCCAGATTTACTCATGCTCAGAATCACTCACACTCAGACCCACCCACCCTCATATCCACTCGTAGTCAAACTCACTCGTACCCAGACCCATTCAAACTTAAATTCGTATTCAGTGTACTCATACTCAGACTCACTGGCTGTCGCACCCCAGGTTAGGCAGATTGCGAGGATGTCCCAGACTCACTCGTGCCCAGACTCGTACTCATCATGCTCATACTCAGACTCACTCACACCCAGTCCATGCAAATCTATGCACATATGGGGAGCTCCACGCAGTGGTCAATTTTCCATATTATCCGGTGGGGCCCACGGTAATAGTGGGACGATCCCGCCCCCTCGCTCCCTCACTCCCGACTCCTTCTCCAACTCACCACACTCAGATCACTCAGATGCATATGCATTCACACTTGGACTCATTCAAACTCAGGTTCACTCGCAGACAGACCAACCTATACTCAGATTCGTTCGCACGCAGACTCACCCACATTCAGATTCACTCGCGCTCAGACTTGCCCAAACTCAGTCTCACGCACACACACACAGACTCATTCACACAGACCATTCACACACACACACACACACACACACGCGCATTCACATTCAGACGCAGTCACATTCGGATTAATTTACATTCAGGCCAAGGAGCCATTGGAGGGTTAGGACATTTGCCCGATCGCGCCCAGATTGAGGGAATGTCTCAGGCGGTTTGGATTATTGGTGGCCCACATTTATGTATTTTGACGAAAGTTCCACGCCCATCGCGATGCAGCAGACGTGGTCCTTCTGGACCCCACGGATATGCAGCCAGGGGGCATGACATTTCCCCGTTCGCGCCCAGATTGCGGGAACGTCTCAGGCGGTTTGCCTGTTTGGTGGCCCTGATTTTCCTCTTTCCACAGCCCCGTGCCCATCGCGATGAAGCAAGCGTGGCATTTGGGCACCAAAAGCAGGAGCGGCGGCCCGTTCGCGCATAGATTCTGGGAATGTATCCTGCGGTTTGCTTATTTGGTAGCCCAGGCGTCTTGCTCTTCACAGCCCAATGCGCATCGCAATGTAGCACACCCGGCACTTGAGCACCCAAAGAGGAGCCACCAGGGGGAGGACATTCGCCCGTTCGCGCCCAGATCGTGGAGATGTTTCAGGCGGTTCGCTGGTTGGCGTTTGGTGGCCCAGAGTTATATATGTTTCTCTCTCTTTCTCTCTCTCTCTCTATGTCTTATGTGTTCTCTCTCTCTCTCTCTCTCTCTCTCTTCCTCTCTTGTCCGACCCCCTGATCATAGCGATGTTGCAAGCGTGCCACTCGAGGACCCCAAGGATGCGCAGCCACGTGTTATGATTTGTGCCCGTGCGCGCCCAGATTGTGAGGATGACTCAAGCGGTTTGCCTCTTTGGTGGTTCAGCCATTTCTCTCTCTTTCTCTCTCTCTTTCTTTCTCTTTCTCTCACTTTCTCTCTCTCTCTCTCTCTTTCCGTCTTTCTCTCTTTTCGTTCTCTCTCTCTCTCTCTCTTTCTCTTTATTGCTTGCTCTCTCTCTCTCTCTCTCTCTTTCTTTCTCTTCAGAGCCCCATCCGCATCGCGGCGCAGCAGACCAGGCACTTGGGCATCCCAACGAGTTAGGACATTTGCCCATTCGCGCCAAGATTGTGGGGATGCTTCCAGACGGTTTGCTTGTTTTGGGCCCCGGATTCTTCTCTCGCGAGAGCCTCATAACAACAGCGGAGAGAACAGTTGCTCGTTCGAGCTAAGATTGTGGGGATGCCTCGAACGGTTCGCTTGTCTGGCGGCCCCGACCCATGGTTTTGTGAAAATATCATGATCGCCTCGACGTGGCGATGCGAGCACCCGAAAGGGGAGCCGCCAGGGGGGAGAAAATTCATTGGTCCGCGCCCTGGTTGTAGGGATGTCTCGAGCAGTTCCCTCGTCTGGCGGCCCCAATCCTTTTCTTTTGTGGCTCAGAGCCTCTTGATCACATCGATATGGCAGGCGCACCACGTGAGCACCCCAAGGAGGAACCGCCGTGAGGTAGGACCTGTGCAGTTTCGCGCCCACCAAAGGAGAAGGTGCCAAGGGGTGTTGCATTTGCCCGTTCATACGTATAGTGTGAGGATGCCTCGAGCGTTCCGCTGGTTTTGCCACCCACCCACCCCAGCCCTTCTCCGGTCAGACTTTCCTGATCACCGCGATGTAGTCGGCATGGCCCTTGTGCACCCAACGGGAAGCCGCCAGGAGGGCGTTACATGTGCTTGTTCGTGCCGAGATCGTAGAACTTGTTGTCAGACCTTTCTGACGAAAAGCCGATTTGGGTACCCCTGGCCACTCGTTTTCAGTGCCCCAAGAGCACCTTGACGTAGCAGGCATACCATCTGGGCACTCCAGTGGGGGAGCCACCAGAGATCGCCCACTCGCCACAGACGTATACTCCTTCATTCAGATGCTCATTGACGGAAGCGCCAGAAACTCACATGCACATGTGGGGCCTCCGCGTCGAATCTTTATCGTACGCGCCTACTGTAGAGGTGTGGGTGTTCCTCCAGCGCGCAGGGGGGCACCACTGGACGAGCACTGTGGAAGGGCCCCCCGTGGTCATCTTGAAACTCTTTGGGGGTTCGGTCTTATTGAGGGCCTTTTTGGAATTATCTTATACCACATTTGAGCTCCCTGTGGCCGTCTTAGGGTGCTCTCGGTGTCTCACGCGTTCGGTCCGTAGCCAGTTTGACTCAAGCCATGTTGGCTCAAGCAGCCTGCTCGCCCAGCCCCTGGTTCGAGCTGGTTACGGTCATGGTCAACGCGATGGCGGAGGTTCTCTTCGGTGCTGCTGTGCGCGCTGGCGGCTTTCGCCAGGCGGTGGCGGCCACAGCGGTGGCCCTCTGGCGAGCGGCCGAGGCCGGCGGCGGCAACCTGCAGGTCGAGTGCAAGGAGGTGGATCACGAGACCCAGGCGCGGGTCGAGCTCATCAAGCCTGTTCTGCGAGCGAAGGTCGAGGCGGCGGCCCGTGACGGGCCGATCGAGATCGACGGCGGGGCGACGGCGCTCCGGAACGTCGCGGAGCATGGCCTCTTTGGGGAGGGCGCGGAGGCGCTGCCCCAGTGCGGGAAGGAGGCCAAGCGGCAGCAGAGGGGGCGGCGACGTCGCGCCCGCGGCGCGCAGGCCACCGCCATCGTCGGCATCAACGGCCGCTTCGATAACAAGATCGAGATGCGCCAGTTCGGGTTCGTCGACAAGGACGCAGCGATCCTGGAGAACACTCGGTTCCGCAAGGGGGCCACCAAGAACGGCTCCAAGTCCGAGCAGGCGGAGGAGCTGATGAAGAACGGCCAGAAGGCGGCGTTCGAGCCACCCTCGAAGTTCATGAAGGAGGCGCAGGTCGACAAGGCTAAGAATGTCGTGGTGTCTGCGTGCATGGCGGACTCCTCCTGCGCGCACGAGCCCACCGAGCTCGACCGGTCCGTCAACGCGGCG
>CAUYUJ010011991.1:360559-373059 GCA_963575745.1 Prorocentrum cordatum | reverse complement strand
ACTGGTGGTAGTGCTGCCTTCTGCGGTGTCATAGGGCGAAGCGCCCGGGGGAGCTGCACTGTGGAGGACACGGGGGCCAGGAGGCAAGTCTGGCCCAGTCCGCCGCTTGGCACTGCCCCCCGGACCCGTGACCCTACACCCACCACGAGGTCCTCCAGGGCCGAAGCAAACTCTGCTGAGAGTGAGGAGCCACACCACGAGTAGCGCGGAACGGGCGGCCCTGGGAGGGGGGGCAACCACCCCGACGTCTGATAGCACGTCTGGCAGGCCCCGAGGCCGAGGGCGGGGGACACCCGCCAGGCCCGAGAGGGGAGAGGCGAGGGGAAGCACCGCCTCACCCCTCGGCCTGGCCCCGAATCCGAGGGCTAGGGGCCATGGTCATCTCTTGGGTCATCCTCGGGGGTCGCAGCTCATCGCCGCTATGATCTCTCTTTAATCTCCTCGGGGGTCGCAGCTAATCGCCGCTGAGATCTCTCTTTAATCACCTCGGGGGTCGCAGCTAATCGCCGCTATAATTTCTATTTGATGGTTGCTGTGTCCGGTTGCGGTCCCTTTCATTGACTCGGGGGTCGCAGCTAATCGCCGCTCAACCCTATTTGATGGTAGGTGTGTCCCCTGATCCCAGCGCTGCAACAGACGACGCGGGCTCCAACTTAGCTTCCCACATCCCGGCAATGCGCCGTAACATGTGGATCTCTATTGATTGGATGGTGCCTCCGCCTCCGCTGAACCGACAGCACCGGGATGCAAGAGCACCTGAGCCCTAGAGGGCGGACCCGAGCCCGAACGGCAGACACCCCAGGGAGGACAGCGCCGGGATGCAAGGGCCCCAGGAGTACCCGCGGGACACACACTCAGATCCCACTGCAGTCACAGATCACGTTGGGCCCCAATGCCTCCTGCCGCCTTGCTGGGCGGGAAGGAGCTGCTGCCAGTGTCCACCCGTCACGCACGTGCTCTCAGCGTTGCAACTGATGACAGGGCGCCGCGAAGACGAAGCGTGCACGGGGGGGTTGCGAAGGACGGCCCTTGGCTGCCAGAGCTGGGATGCAAGAGTGCCTAGAGCCCCCGTGGGAGGCCCCGGGCCCATGGTTCAGGCAGGCCCCCGCGCGCGTCCAGGGTCGCTGTGTCCGGTTGCGGCCCCTTTCATTGACTCGGGGGTCGCAGCTAATCGCCGCTCATCTCAAATTGATGGTAGGTGTGTCCCCTGATCCCAGCGCTGCAACTTACGACGCGGGCTCCAACTTAGCTTCCCACATCCCGGCAATGCGCCGGAGCATGTGGATCTCTATTGATTGGATGGCGCCTCCGCCTCCGCTGAACCGACAGCACCGGGATGCATGAGAACCTGGGCCCCAGAGGGCGGACCCGAGCCCGAACGGCAGACACCTCGGGGAGGACAGCGCCGGGATGCAAGAGCCCCAGGAGCACCCGCGGGACACACACTCACCCCACTGCAGTCACAGATCACGTTGGGCCCCAATGCCACCTGCCGCCTTGCTGGGCGGGAAGGAGCTGCTGCCAGTGCCCACCCTTCACGCACCTGCTCCCAGCGCTGCAACTGATGACAGTGGGCGCCGTGAAGACGAAGCGCGCAGGGGGGGGTGGCGAAGGACGGCCCTTGGCTGCCAGAACTGGGATGCAAGAGTGCCTAGAGCCCCCGTGGGAGGCCCCGGGCCCGTGGTTCCGGCAGGCCCCCGCGAGCGTCCAGGGTCGCTTAGTGGTCTCCCGGGGTCGCAGCAGACCGTCGCTGACGTTTGTGCTCCAATCCTCGGGGGTCGCAGCTAATCGCCGCTGTGATCTCCATTTGATGGTTGGTGTCTCCTATGATGGTCCTCCAGGGTCGCAGCAAGCCGCGGCTGATGTGAAACTGCAGTGTGACCAGACAGCGGGGGGGGTTGGGCTTCGGGGGTCGCAGCCAATCGCAGCATGGGTCAGAAGATGGAAGAGCAGCGCGGGTGACACTTTCCGCCTCCGCCACACGCGCTGCGACACCCGCCTGGCCCCCAAGGAGAGAGGCGGGGGGAAGCCGCCCCGCCCCTCGGTAGACACCCCACCCGTGGGATAGGTGGCGCACCCGTCGAGCGGGAACAGTGCTTGCTGCCATTGTCAGCCCTTCACGTACGCTCAGATCCCTCTGCTGTGAAAACCACGTTGGGCCCCAATGCCGCAGGCCGCGTTTTGCTGGGCAGCGACGGGCCTGCTGCCAGTGACCACCCTCCTCGCACCTGATCCCCGCGCGTGCGATGCCACGAGGTGGGGCAGCAACGGCTACTGTGTGGAGACGGCCCGCCACTGTCTTTTGCCCTTCCTGGGTGCCTGGGTGTTCGGGTGGCCCTTTGCCGCGTGGTGATCCCTGCTCGATCCGCCGCTTCGACCTGGGCGCCGATGCCGCAGCCGAGCCCAGTCGACGTCGAGGCCCAGCGCGTCGCTGACGACCCGCACGTCGCACCTGTGGCTGCGGAAGGATTCCAGGAAGAGGTGGCAGGTTTGCGGGTCGCGCCGAAGCGGGTCGAGCGCGCCTTTGCTGCCAGGCACGGTCTGCCCCTTGGCGAAAGCGTGCCATGTGCCTGTGAACATTGTCCCCATGGTGACTTGGAGCCGCCCCATCGCCTCGCCGGGTGTCTCCCCCGGAAGGTCCCACTGGATGTTGCTGATTTTTTGCTTTCTACAGCTGCTGCCCCGTGTCGGGGTCCGAGGGCCCTGGCCACCGGCGCGGGTCCGGCCATTGGTGTTGCCGCGTGTTCTGGCCGCAAGTCTCCGGCGAACCGGCCTCGCTGTCCTGGCCGGAAGGCTCGCAATCTGCTCGCGACAGATCCGGCTGCACGCCTGGCGGGGCTCTGCGGGGAGAGGCGGGCCGCATAGTTGGCCGCCAGGCGGGGGTCGGATCGTATCCGGCAGCCAGGGCGGACGCTGCCCTGTGGCGTGCGGGGAGAGGCCCCTTTCGCTGGCGTTCGCTTTCGGGCCTGCGCCCGCCGTCGCTCCCGGGCGCGCCCCCTTCGGTCAACGCAGGACTCTCGCCGGTCTCGGGGGCGCCGCTGGTTGTGCCAGGCGCGCGCATGTACGGCGACGCCGTTTCCGCTGCCAGAGCACAAGATTCTTTGTCAGTCGCGCCTTGGACGTCTGGAGGGGGCGCTTGGGGTTCGCCGCCCATTTGAGTGGGTTCACTGGCAGGGGGGGGGGGGGGGCTAGGCGCGAAGGGGGACGAGCCAGGGATGGCTTCGCTGTCCTGCGTCTGAATAGGCTGACGGTCTGATTGTTGGGGGTGGCACGGCGTGGCAGGCGAGCCCCTGCTGGTCCAGGATCTCGTTTATCTGATTGTTGCGGCTCCCGTCTGCAGTTTAGGGGGCCAACCCCTGCCCACCCGGTTCTAATCCAGAGACGCGGATGAAGGCTTGTGCCTCTTCCGCACCTTCAGAGGCTTCCGCCGCTTCGGGCCCCCGATACTCCGCGGCCCCGCAGCCTCCGCCGACTCCGCCGCAGCCTGCCTCTCCTTTTCTCTGCCCTGCTGCTGCTGCTGAGGGAGCAAGGGTACCTCTGAGTCTTCTCGTGGGTTCTGCTGGCTTCCAGAGGTGCCCAGGAGGCTGTCAGGGAGCAGGGGTACCTCCTTCTGGTCGTCAGAGAGGGTTCTTTGGGTCTCGCGGGTCTCTCGTCCCCGGGGTGGGTCTGCTGCTGTTGGGGCTGCTGTTGCTGCTGCTGCAGCACCTGTTGCTGGTGGTGCGGCTGTGGTTGTGGGTGCTGCGGCAGTTGCTGTGGCTGCTGAGGGGGGTGCTGCTGCTGCTGCTGCAGCTGCGGGGTGCTGTTGCTGCTGCTGCTGCTGCTACTGTAGCTGCTGCGGCTGGTGCCCAGCTGCGGCGTCTGTTCGCAGGGGGCCTGTGGCTGCTGCTGCTGTTGTTGCTGCTGCTGCCGCTGCTGCTGCTGCTGCAGGTGCTGCTGCTGCTGCTGTTGCTACTGCTGCTGCTGCTGCTGCTGCAGCTGCTTTGCTGCTGCTGCTGCTGCTGCTGCTGCTGCTGCTGCTGCTGCTGCTGCTGCTGCTGCTGCGGCTGCTGCTGCTGCTGCTGCTGCTGCTGCTGCTGCTGCTGCTGTTGCTGCAGTTGGACCGTTGCTGTCGCCACGGAGCTGTTGCCAGGGGACTGCGGGCTGACCGCGCCAGCGGCCGCGGCGGCCGCGGAAGCCACTGCGGCCGCGGCCGCAGCAGCGGCAGCGGCGCCGGCGGCCGCAGCAGCGGCGTTCGCGGCAGCCGGCCCCCAGGCCGCCGCGCGGGCCACGGCGGCCGCGGCCTCTGCCAAGCGGCCAGCCGCCGCGGCGGCAGCGGCCTCGGCCGCAGCCACGGCGGCGGCCGCCGCCGCGGGGCTCAGGGCAGTGGCGCGCGCGGCGCCGCAGCGCCAGCGGCTCCAGCGCGCAGACGGCGCCCGCGTCGCCTCCGGCGGCGGCGGCGCCCGCGGCGCCCGCAGCGCCAGCGGCTCCGGCGGTGCCCGCGGCGCCCGCGGCGCTCACGGCGCCAGCGGCGCCCCCGGCGGCGGTGGCGCCGGCGGCGCCAGGGAGCCCCGGCGGCAAGCGCGCGGCGGCAGCGGCCTCCAGCCGGCAAGCCATCGCCTTCCGCGCTTGCCGCCGCCGCCGCGCCGCGGGCGTCTCAGGACGGTCAGCCATGCCAAGGCGGCGGCGGCGGCGGAGGCGCGCGGCCCGGCCGCGCCGCCCAGGCCGCGCCGGCCACCTCGAGCCCCGACCCCGGGGGAGGAGGCCCCCCCGGGAAATGGCTTGAGCCAGAGGGCTACGGAATGCTTAGCTACGCGTTCACTCTGGAATGTTGTTCGCGATTTGATTGCCGGTGGAGGGCCAGCAGGCATCCCCGAGATACCCCACGCAACGCGCAAACGACGTAGATGTTTGGCAATCCGGCATTTTCTCATGTAGCTGATTCTCTATCCTTGGGTATCACTTGCGAGGCGTATGAGGTGAAGCCGCTGAGAAAAAAACAATGAAAGTGGGAGGAGCGGGAAGAGCACGAGGACGGGAAGGAGGAGCAGGGAAAAGGAGCGGCGAGACAACGATGAGGACGGACTCGGATTCAAAGAAGTTTCCCGCGCTGGGGCGAAAGCGCCATTCTGAACGGCGGGAGCAAGGCGCTGATCCTAAAATGAGGCCCACGCTGCAGCGGGAGCACCACATTGAAACACTGGAAACACTCCGATGGCACAGAACATGTGACAAATTTACTATGTTCGAAATCTTGTGTGTTAAAGCATGATCGGCCCACGAACCCCGAATGGGGTACATGATTGTGAAGCGTGGAACGTGTCTAAGACACCGAATTTGGGCGACGGGTAATTGCAATGTTCAAGGCAGCGATGGTGATGTACGGTTCCTGGGGCTGTGCTGTTTTGTGATGCATTCAAATGTGCCGTGCTCTAGTGCATTGTGGATCAGGTCGCCCTTGGCGTCAGAATATTAACCGAATTGACCTTGATCTTAGGCCCAAGCTGCCTGAACGCATACATAGCTCGAACTGGTTGCAGTCAAGCCGCGCGGGGTGCTCGACCAGCTCGGGCTCAAGACCTGATTATGTTCCGTAACGGGACGAACCAAGAGGGGGCGACTTCGAATCGACCGAGAATGGACGGACCGAAGTGCGGCAAGCCAATACGCGACGAATTGCATCAAAACGAACCGAAACAACACGGATCGAGACGAACGCCGAACCGACCCTACTCGAAGCGCGACGAAACGAACCAAGATTGGGAAGAGCCTAATCCGCTTCGGCTCACCATGCGCTCGGAGGTGCCAGGGCCCCTCGCAAATAACCAGGGCCGCGATCCTGGCGTAAATTGCGATTGATCCGTGCTGTGCTGCGCCATTCTGTGTTGAACTGCAGTGTTACCTGTTGCATTGTGGATCAAGCCATCCTCTGCACTCCAGTCCTGTCCGAATTGATCTGGATCATGAGCTCAAGCTGCCTACGCGCATGGCTCGCAAACATGCGGGCGATCAAGCAGCTCGAAGTCTCCGACACGACGACAAGGCCCCCGCTAGACACCTCCTCAACCAATGCACAATCAACGTTTCGTCAGAGGCATCCTCAACACATCCTGCAGACAAGCATTTCGCTGCAGGCGAGGCCCTCGCTCGAGACATCCTCAACAAATCCTCATGTTAGACACGCGCCTGGGCGACCTGGACACCTGAAAATATGCGTTTCGCTCGAGACAATCTCACCGCATCCTCGTGTTAGCAACCGCCTGCGCAATCTGGACACATGCCAATGGCACTGGCGCCAGGCGCCTGTTATGTACCCCCGCCGCGCGCGCATTTTTTCGTGCGCACCGACCGAAGACCGCGTGTTATATATACACACACCTACATTTGTGTACATATATATATATACAGATATATATATATATATATAAATGTATATATGTATGCGTGAATATGTTTTTTACCATATATATATAAGTATGTCTCTATATTCTCTTATACTGATAGTTCTATCTATTTATATATATATGTATATATATAGATATCCCCCCTGTGCGGCCTGGACCCGTGAAAACATGCCCAGCGCACAAGCGCCAACAACATGTTATATACCCGTAGATGCCCAGCCCCTGGCGCGCACGTTGTGTTGCCGGCGACGGGGCCAGCGCCCTCATGTTAGATATTCCTTTCGTGTGGCGTGGGCACATGGAAACATGTACCAAGTGCACAGGCGCTTGCACAGACCTCAGATGCACATTGGGTACCCCCTTCGCGCGCGTAGTTTTACGTGCGGGGATCCCGACCGCCACATGACATGCTAAATATCCCCCCCTGTGCGGCGTGGACAGGTGAAGACACGTGTCAAAAAGCACAGGCGCCAGATACATGTTAGATACCCCTCCCGGGCGCATATTTTGACGCGCGCGGAACTCGACGACCACATATCAAATATCACGCTAGGGTGGACTGGACACTTGAACACACGTGCCGAAAGCACAGGCGCCAGACGCATGTTAGATACCCCCTCCGCGCTCGTGTTTTTGCGCGCGAACCGTCGACGTCATCATGTTAGATATCCCCCTTGGGAGGCCTGGACACGTGAAAACATGCGCCAAAGGCACAGGCGCCAGACGCATGTTTGATACCTCCTCCGCGCGCGTATTTGGACGTGCGGGGAGGCGGACGTTCACAGATTAGATATCTTCCCAAGGTGGCCGAGACACATGAAAACACATGCCGAAGGAGCAAGCGCCAGACGCATGTCAGATATACCTTGCGCGCGCATATTTTCACGTGTTGCCCGGCCGACGACCTCACGTTAGATATCCCCAGGGTAACCTAGACACGTGGAAATTCGCCGAAGCAAGTGCCCAGGCGCTTGCACAGGCGCCAGATGCATGTTGGATACCCCACCCACCGTCAGAGCACGATTTTTACATGCAGGGAGCCCGATTGCCACATCTTAGATCTCCAGCTGCCTGCGGCAAGTCACGCCACCGTGCCAGCCCAGCATGTTGGAAGGCGATTGCACATGTGGCACCTCGTGTCTCCAGGCTCTGGAGAGCCGTGATGATGATGGTGATGATGAGGATGAGGATGATGATGAGTATGACGATGATGTTGATGATGGTCATGATGAGTTGGATGATGGTGATGGCGAGGATGATTATGAGTGTGATGTTGAGATGATCATTGAGACGGTGCAGTTGGTGGTGATGATGACGACGATGGTGATGATGGTGGTGATGTTGATGCTGATGGTGATGGTGATGATGATGGTGGTGATGATGGTGGTGGCTATGATGATGGGGGTGATGAATAGGGTGATGATTATGTTGTTGATGATGGTAGTGGTGATGGTGATGTTGGTGACGGTGGTGATTGTGGTAATGCTAGTGATTGTGGTGATGGTGGCGATAGTGTTGGTGGTGATTTTGATGATGGTAATGATGATGATGATGATGATGATGGTGATGATGATGATGACGATGCTGATGCTGATGATGATGTTGATGATGATGATAATGATGATGATCACGATGACGATGACGATGATGATGATGATGATGATGATGATGATGATGATGATGATGATGATGATGATGATGATGATGATGATGATGATGATGATGATGATGATGATGGTGGTGGTGGTGGTGGTGGTGGTGGTGGTGATGGTGATGGTGAGGGTGATGACGAAACTCGTGTGGGCCGACTTGGGGTTGCCTTGGACTCCTGTGAGGCAGTGTTGGGGGTCCCTTGTGGCCTTGTTGGGCCGTCTCGGGGCCCTCGTACGCCCGCTTGGAGCTCTATTCGGCCGTCTTGGGGCCCTCTTGGCCGTATGGTGGGTGTCGTGGGGCAGTCGTAGTGCCGTCTTGGGCCGTCGAAGGGCCGACATCGCAGAGAGCTCCGACTAAGTCTCGCTTCAGTAAGTCATCCCCAGTCGAGTCCGGGCTCAGCAGGAGCAGGGGTTGCTGGGTACTCTGATTCTCTGCGGTCAGGGCCTCTGTTAACCCTGAGCATGTTCCTCGGGGTGCGTGACGTCGCTCGTGGTTTCCGCCTCTCCGAGTTTGCCCAGCCGACGTGGCGCTTGGTTCGCCCGCGCCTTTGTCTGGTTGGTCGTTTGGTTTGGTGGGCAGGTCGGCGCTCACCCAAGGGTGCCGATCCGTCCTGCTTCTGCCCGCTGCAAGCGTGGGTTGGCGGCCCCCCCCTTCAAACCACGAGGGGCTGCCTTCGCAGCCTCAAGCGTGGTCACCGCCCTCGCCTGCTGAAAGGCATGAATCGGTTGAACCTCAGGGCCTTCCAACGCCGCCTTGGGTCGCACGAGAGGCCTTCGTGGGCAGTTGTGGGGCCGTTTTGGTTGTTTCTTGGGCTGTCGTGGGGTCCCCTAGCGCCGTCTTGGGCTGACGGCAGCCCGAAAAGGCGAGAATCCGAACATCAGTTTGATGGTGACTTCTTCGGACCTTGTTGGAGGTCCTTTTGATGACATGCGGGGCCTTCGTGGAAGCATCTTGGGCAGTCTTGCATCGATAGTCTTCCCCCGTGGGGCCATCTTGGGCAGTCTTCGGGACGTGGTGGGCCATCTGGGTGCCTGTGGTTGCCTGCGCGGGCCGCCCTGGAAGCTCGGGACGCATACCCATCGTTGAACACGGGATCGTGGCTTGGGAGGCTTTGGAGCGCTTGGGAGCAGCGCCCGCGAATGCGGGAAGTGCACGATCCTCGAGCGGGTGCACGTGGGATCAGGGGTCTAGGAGTTAGCAGCCATGCGGGAAGCGCACCATCCTCGAACGGGCGCGCATGGAGTGGGAGGAGGAGGAGGAGGAGGAGGAGGAGGAGGAGGAGGAGGAGGGGTTCAGGCATCAGCTGCCAGGTGGGAGGTGCACCATCCTCGGGCGGGCACGCGTGGAGTGAGGGTCTAGGCAGCAGCTGCGGTGCTGGAAGGGCACGGTCCTCGAGCGGGCACGAGGGCAGCGGCCTCGGAGAGGAGGGGCGGTGCACGCAGGAGACTGGCTGATAGAGGGAGAGGCGGCCCTTGTTAGAATGCAAAAAACCTTGCCAGGCAGACCTTGACATCCTTCCGCAGACCTTGGTAAGTAAAAAAACATCCTTCCGCGCCCCAACGTGCCAGGGTGGCACGATGGCGGATCCCACTTCTGTGACGTGGTCGCTGGAAAACATGTGTCGAGAGTCACAGGCGCCAGGCGCATGTCGGATATTCTCTCCGCGCGCGTATTTTGACGCGTAGGGAGCCCGACGAAGGCATGTTAGATATCCCCTCCCTTGAATTGCTTGGACACGTGGAAACACGTACCAAAGGAACGGGCGCCAGTCGAATCTGAGTTACACCCCCCTAGCGAGCATGCTTACGCGCGGGAAGAGTCAGACGACCTCATATTGGATATCCCCTTGGGTGGCCTGGACACGTAAAAATATGCATTTGGTTCGAGTCATCCTCCGCAAATTCTGCAGAACAAGCGCGTCGCTCGATGCATCTTCAAACTTTGGAAAAAAAGCAGTTCCCCTGAGACATCCTTAACCTACTGTGCACAACAAGCGTTTCGCTCGAGTCATCCTCCAAAAAATGATACTTGCCCAGCCCATGTGCACTAAGCGACAATACGGCTGAAGACAACAGCGGATGTATCATTGGTTGCGCAAGCTCGATAGGAAGCGCGCGATTTGCAATATTCAAAAGACAGCAACAGAAAGAGAAGGTTTGAGGCCCCAAGTTCGAAAAGGAAATGTGGGCGGGAACACGAGGCAGGAGAAGGACTGAGGAGGGGCAGGAACGCTAACGCGTCAGCAGCAGTGAGACGGTGAAAGGAAGAAGGGAACAACAACGAAAGAGGCAGGATGAGGAAGCAGGGTGGCGACTAGTTGCCAGCGGCACGCTGGACCAGCAGCGCGGCCAGCGCCATATCGCTCTGGCGCCCCAAAAGGTCAGCTGTTCATAGCTAGCGCAAAAAGCGAGCAAGGCCGAGCTCGCCTGCCAGTTTCTCTGCTTCCCCCCATGCACCTTGCCAGCGCGGGGCTTACACGCCCGCAGGCGCGACGCCAGTTCTTCTGGCGGCCAAGGCGAACCTAAATCTGCCAAGGACGTCATTCTGCTGGACTCCGCAACAGCCTCCGACAATAACAACAGCTTCAAATTTCGCCGCCCCCCGAAGATGGCAAGATCGAATCCGAATCTGCCTCGGGGCCTCACTCCGCTGTTCACGAAAGTGGCGACAGCTTCACAGTTCGCAGCCATTCGGGGACGGCGAGGTCTAGTCTGGACCTGCGGCCGGCATCAGCCCGCTGGACCCCCAGCAGTTCCCGAAAGCGGCGACAGCTTCACAGTTTGCAGGCTTCTGAGGACGGCGAGGTCTAATCTGAATTTGCGGTGCTCACGAGGGTGGCGACAATGTCGTAGTTCGCAGCCCTCCGAAAACGATTTTCATTATTACTACTAATACTACTGCTGCGACAGCTGCAATTATTATTACGAGTATTACTACGACTACTACTACTACTACTACTACTACTACTACTACTACTACTACTACTACTACTACTACTACTACTACTACTACTACTACTACTACGACTACTACTACTACTACTGCTACTACTACTAACTACTACTACTACTACTACTACTACTACTACTACTACTACTACTACTACTACTACTACTACTACTACTACTACTACTACTACTACTACTACTACTACTACTACGACTACTACTACTACTACTACTACTACTACTACTACTACTACTACTACTACTACTACTACTACTACTACTACTACTACTACTACTACTACTACTACTACTGTACTACTACTACTGCTACTACTACTACTACTACTACTACTACTATTACTACTACAACTATTATTACTACTACTACTACTACTACTACTACTACTACTACTACTACTACTACTACTACGACTACTACTACGACTACTACGACTACTATTCTACTACTACGACTACTACGACTACTACTACTACTACTACGACTTCGACTACTACTACGACTACTACTACTACTACGACTACTACTACGACTACTACGACTACTATTCGACTACTACGACTGTTACTACTTCTACTACTACGACTACTACTACTTCGACTACGAGTACTACTACTTCTAGTACTACGACTTCCACTACTACTACTACTACTACTACTACTACTACTACGACTACTACTACTACTACGGCTACTATTACTTCTACTACTACTACTACTACTACTACTACTATGACCACTACTACTACTACTACTACTACTACTACGACTACTACGACTACTACTACTACTACTACTACTACTACGACAATTGTTACTAGTACTACTACACTTACTGCTACTATCAATACCACTGCTACTACTACTACTACTACTACTACTACTACTACTACTACTATTACTACTACTAGTACTACTACTCCTACTATTACGACTACTACTACGACTACTACCACTACCATTACCACTACCATTACCACTACTACTACCCCTTTGATTACTACTACTACGACTACTACCACTACTACTACTACTACCACTACTACTACTACTACTACTACTACTACTGCTACGAGTGCTACTACTACTACTACTACTACTACTACTACTACTACTATTACTTTTACTATTACTACTACTACTACTACTACTACTACTACTGCTACTACTACTACTACTACTACTACTACTACTACGATTACGAGTAGTATTCCTATTTCTACTACCACTACTACGACTACTACGACGACTACTACTCCTACTGCTACTACTACTACTACTACTACTACTACTACGACTACTATTCTACTACTACGACTACTACGCCTACTACTACTACTACGACTACTACTACTACTACTACTACTACGACTAGGACTATTACTACTATTACGACTACTACGACTACTACTACTACTAATATTAATATTACTACTACTACTACTACTACTGCGAGTACTACTACGAATCCTACTACTACTACTACTACTACTACTACTAC
>CAUYUJ010011991.1:348059-355559 GCA_963575745.1 Prorocentrum cordatum | reverse complement strand
ACATGGGGCCCCAGTGGATCGAGTGCCATGCCGAGGACGCTCGCCTCCCCGCCGAGGTTGTCCGCACTACAGGCCAATTCTGGGTTGCTGACGTCTGGCCCTTGTGGGATCGCCCTCGACCCCACCCAGACGACCCAGGCACAAACGAGCATGCGCTCCCGCCTCTACCAGGACGCTGGTCTTGCCTACAGTGTCGATTCCAATGCTGTCAGTACTGTGCGGCTCGCCGCAACACGCAGCTCGGCACCTCGGGCCAACCAACGTGCCCAGACTGTGCCCGCAGCGGACTGCGTACACTTATGGACTGGTCCACGGACTACTCTTGCAACAGTTGGACGTGTGCATACAGCACCGACAACAGGGACTCCGACACATGCTGCCTGTCCAGCAGGTGCCCCCATCCCCCCAGTCCACACAGCCTGCTCGACGTCCGTGCCACAGGGATGCCGCCGCACATCCTTGCCCGCCAATTCGGCAACGCGCCAGCCCACCACGACCTCAAGGAACCCCCCCGAGCGCCTTCAGGCCCCGGGGGGGAACCTCCACAACCAGGCCAAGCAGGTTACCAGGGTCAATGGTACTTCCCACCGAGGCCGCGGCGCGTCCCCAGGCAGGGACTGCCTGACGGCACGAGGCGGCCACCTGGGTTCACAGGAACGGGGATGCCCGAAGAACCGTTCCCCGACCAACCTCTTTGGAGGGAAGGCTACGTGCTCTTCGGCCCCCACCAGGCCCTCAAGGAGGAATTCACCTTCAACAAGACGGTCCGCCGACCCTACTCCCTAGCCATCACCAACATGTACAGGGACCGTGTCACGGTCAGGACCGTCTGCGAGTCGATCGCCGAGCGCATCCACACTACCCGCACCCGCTGGCGAGACGTGGTACTGTACTGGGACGCCGAGGGTGGTCCTGGGCCTCAAGCTCTCGACTACGACATGCGACTCTGCGACGCCATGGTGAGCCGTGCCACGACCGAAGCCGAGCTAAACCACGACCGCAGCAACCGTGGTAGTTTCTGCCTCTATGGACCAGCGCACCAGCGAGCTGTAAACATCACGGCGATCTCCGAGCCGCAGAACATCGACTACATGGAGCATGTGCGGCGATACTCACCCGTAGGGGAGACCTACCCAGACCACGCCTTCGAGCACGTCTATCGGGGCTGGCAGCGGCCCGACGTGCCCACCATCCTCCCCGACACCCGCCCCCTCTCGAGAGCCGACCAGCAGCGATATCAACAGCACCAGCAGCGCATTCAGCAGCGCGACCAACGCGACGCAGGACAGCCGAGCACGCCACGCTACCGCTCTCCCGCGCGAGTCCCGACAGGCGGCAGCACGGCCTACGGCGGGGATTGCCGCCTATTACCGTGGCCCCATAGGCGCCAGGCCCGCGGCGGCTGGAGCAGCCGCCTCCAGCTACGGCCACGCCCCCCACGCCAGGGTACACCCAGCGGTCATCGGCTACCCGCGTGCACTCGTGCAGGCCCTCCCACGGGCCACCTCGCCCGTGCCAGGGTCCACGCGCGCCTGGGGCCATTACTCAGGCCGACATGATGGCACCTCCAGCAACCAGCCCGCAGTGATAACCCCTGCGGCTTCAGCCCAGGGGGCTGCAACAAACCGTGGCAGGACAGGGCGCCCTGAAGGATGGCGTGATGCGAACGTGCGTGCTTGGCAACCGCGCCAGCACACGCCCCCGCCAAACGTGGCTGCAGCGCTGCGCCCTGCCCAGGCAAAACCTGCCCCACCTGAGCGGGAGAGGCAGCCGCTTGTCCCGCTCGTCCTCACGTACACCCAGGCGCATCACAGCGCCTCCCCGCGGCACAGCGAGGGAAGCGCCCACCACGTCAGCCCCCGCCCCGACGCTGTCGACCCTGACCAGGCCACAGCCACGGCGGAGGGCGGCACAAGCGCCTCCCGCCAGCCCAGCCCATCACCCTGCGCGGCGCCGATCCGATCCCCGAGCAGGGCGGATTCCGAGCGCGCTAATGCCCAGGCGACCTCGCCACGCGACCGCCACACGGGCGGGCGCGTCCCGCGCAGCAGGTCCTGCAGCCGCCACAGCTCACGCAAGGCCCCAGGGAGCTCCACGAGCTCGCCGCCTCGCGAGACTCAGGCTGATGGCCGAGCCCCCGAAGTGGTGCCACGCTTCGGTGCCAGCGTCATCGAACCTGGCCAGGTCGACCTCGAGCCGACGCCGTCCACGGACCACGAGCCGCCGCTGCCCACCCGCGTGATCGCCCCCATCGACGAGGCGCCGACCTTCGACCCGTTCAAGAACAAGTACCGTGTCAAGGACCTTGCGGCGGGCTTCGGCGGTGGCTCACCGCTCTCACCTCAGAGTCGGGGCGGAGCCCCCGCCACCTCAGCCGCTGCCGCGGCAGCGGCGGCCCCGCGGGGAATCAGCCCTGTCCGCAACGCGGGCCTCACGGCAGCGGGCATGGACGAGGCCCAGCGCCAGGCCACCGACCGCGCTGCTCGAGCTGTTCCACCAGATGCTGCTCATCAAGATACTGACGGGGCGGGCGCGCCACCGCAGGACGGACCAGCGGTGTCGCGTGCGCAGTATATGCGCGTGCGTTGTGCCGCTGCCGCGCCTAGCCGCCGCCGCTGGTTCGCTTTTGCTTTTGTGTTCGGCAGGACGGATCGAGGAGTCGCCTCCCTCTCCCTCTGCTGCCGTCTCACCTCTCCTCCCCTCGTCCCCTATGGTACAGGAGTGAGGAGGATTTTTCGAGACAGTTTTACTGACGTTTATGAACCCCCCCTGGCGCAGTGCCGACCATGTCTCGCCTATACTTCTGGCCTGACGGCGGCTTCAGCCCCGGTCAAGCTAATCCATAGGAACGCCATGAGCTCCTACTGTGGCCAAGCCTTCTACCTGGGCGAGGGTCAGGCTGACCTACACCGTGCGGGGCGTGCAAACCCCAGCTCCACCGATGGAGACGGGCCAGGTCGCTCCATACACCTCGTCAGCCTAAACATCACCAGTCTCTCAGCGAACTGGCCAACCATCACCGCTCTTGGTGTCGACCACAACGCCGCAGTCATAGCACTGCAGGAGACCCGACATGCCAAGCCGACCAGACAAGCCATCGCTACCAGCGCCGCCAATCCACACCACGGGGGATACCACGCCAGTCTTGGACCTGACCTGGATCTGGCGCGAGCCCAGCGCAGAGCTGCCCACGGCGGCACAGACCACACCGTCGTGGGCAACACTGGCGCCTCGGGAGGGGTCGCCATCCTCTCTAAGGATGCCATTGTCGACTCCACTGTCGACGACACTGCGCCCTGTATCGTCGCCCTCAAGGCCAAGAAAAGATGGCACGAGGCCTTTCTCCCGCTCTGCACTCAGCACCGCCGCAGGCGGCGACGAAACAACCACGGGCCCGCTGGGATCTACATAGCGAGCCTCTACGGGATTGCTGGAGGAGACAGCACAGATCTTTTTCGGCTCGCTGACTGCGCCGCCGCTAGGGTCGGCTCAGCCCCGTATTTCATCTGCATGGACGCCAACACGAACATCGACGACAATCCACACCTGCTGCACATGATGCAGCACGGATGGTTTAACGTCGCTGAGGGCACACCAGACCACACCATGCACACATACGGCAATATCCCTGACTGGGACCGCGTCACCAAGTGCCCCCGCACTTCGCGCATCGATTATATCATTGCCAACCAAGCGGCGCGATCCCTTGTCACCGACTTCTGCTATCTGCGCGACTTGCCAGCGAAGTCCCATGTTGGCCTGCAGGTCACGCTTGACCTCAGTCGCCTCGACCATACGGCCCGACGCCTTCTCGCCCCCACGCCCTACCCTCCCAACGATGGAGCTCACGAGGGTCACGAACTGCAGGCATTAGGGACCCTCATCGCTGGGCGATATCAGGACCGCATGGAGCAGGCCGACACACGCGACGACGTGGAACGCATGTTCGCCCTGGCTAACGAGGCCAGTCATGAGTACCATCTCACCCGTCTGCGCGACCTGCCACCTCCACCGCCCGACCACCCAAAAAAGAAGCCCCCCACCATGCACGGGCCCACGCCCATGTTCGAAGAGCGACCAGTTGTCCCCCGCGCCTTCCCCACCTACGGAGCTTCCACGATACACATGAACCGACTGCGCAAGCTCCATCGGCAACTCTGTGAGCTTCGCTTCATCGGACAGCACCATCATTTAGATTGCCGTGCCATCCCGCCGTACCTAGCGCAGCGCATCGACTGCACGTGGACCGCGGCCCGCCTCCTATGTCACAAGCTGCGCCCCACGGTTCTCCTTGACTTCCCCGAGGCCCGGACCCCCGACGAGCCAGCTCCTCACGGAGAGCACCTTGACGGTTTGATCCAAAACCTCGACTTAGAGCTGGCGCGACGTGCGAACCGTGCCAAAGCTGAACGCATCAAGATATGGGCTGAGGGCGTCCGCGAGCCAAGCGGGCGAAAGGCGGCCATATACGCACGGGCTGCTGACAGCTCGCCCACGGCGTATCTCCGTACGCCTACCACACCTGACGATACGCAACTCCACTGCGACACCAACGCCTTCAAACATGACAAAGCTAGCACGGACGATAGCGACGCTGACACCGAAGCTGGCGGCTTCAGCCCCAGCGACGGTAGTTCGTCCGACACGGACAACGACGAAGACCACACTTGTGAACCACCACCTGCACAAGTCCCCGACATTCTCCCTGCCAGCGCCATTGTTGCTAATACCAAAGACATGCTTAAGCTCATGGTCGACACCTGGGAGCCCATCTTGGGCAGGTACCGCGCCCGTGCAGGACATGACGCCGAAGCCATGCCGACGTGGGCTGACTTCTACGACGAGTACCGACAAGAGCTGCCTACGCCATCACCAGCTACCCCTTTCCACCTCACCGACGACCAACTCATCCACTTTATTCGCACCCGTTCACCGCGCCGTGCGGGGGGACTGGACGGCTGGACTACTAAGGAGGCTAAGGAGTTACCCGACGACATCCTTCGCCTCTTCGCCAGCGTCTTACGCGCTATGCAACGCACTGGCACCATCCCAGAACCCCTCCTTCATGTGCCAAACCCGTGCCTCCGAAAAGGCCGAGGCGAACTCCCAACGGACCAACGACTTCTCTCGGTGCTTTCCGTTTGGATGTATGCGTGGGAAGCGCCAGCTTACCGCAGCCTCACGGACTGGCGGAAAGGATGGACCCACGCCACGAGCTTTGGCGCTGTCCCCAAAGCTACCATTGGGGACGTCAGCACCTCTCTTGCCCTGCGCATCGAACACGCCAGGGCCTTACTCCTTCCCTTAGCTGGGGCTGCCCTTGACCGACAGAAGTGTTTCGACTACCTCATCACGGACATCTGCCTTAACCTTGCGCTTCACGCGGGGTGCCCCCAAGACATCGTTACTGTCCGCAGAAACTTCTACAGTCGCCACAAACGCTACATCCGCATGAACGGAGCGTACTCTAAGGAATTGGCCAGGACCAACGGTCACCTCCAGGGAAGCTCTTGGTCCCTGGACGACATTAAGCTGCTCATGTGTGTGTGGACCAAGAGACAGCATCGATACGTTCCGCGATCACTCAGCACTACCTTTGTTGACGACAGCAACTCCACTACTCACACCGCGCCTGAGTTGCAGAAATCTCTTGATGAAACCGCCAAGTTTGATCGATTTTCAGGTCAACGCATTCACCCTGGCAAAGTGGCGGGGTGGGCGCTCACCGACGAGCTTCACGCCGCCGTTACCCAGCTCACTCTGGCGGAACGGCCCTTACGCGTGGTCGACTCCTTCAAGCTCGTCGGGAGTTACATCAACGCCGAGGCAGCGCCGGCTCCAGCCGCGCTTAACCTCACGGCCACCGCTGACGCCCGTGTTCGGAGGGCGACTAGTCGCCTGCCGCGCATTGGCAAGCTCCCATCGCCGATGCTTATTAAGGCGCGGCACGCCCGTTCCCTTGCTGCCAGCGTCTGTACCACGGGCACCGACATTCAAGCCCCATCAGGCCCCGTCAAAACTGCCTACAACCATGCCCTTAAGGCGGCTATCCGCCCCAAGGGAAACAAGTGGGTCGAGTTTTGGACTCTCATGGCCGTGTGCGTCCCAGGACACGCCCTGGAGATTGACGCCATCACGCAGCGTGAAGTTTTCCTGTGTCTGCGGCGACAGGTTAATCGCGACGCTACACTCTGCGGTCTCGTCAGGGATCTCCAACACCACGTTCAGACCCTGTTTGGGGGAGGACCTGTCGGACGACTTGTCCAGACGCTCCAGCAGCTCCGTTGGACCTGGCCCACATTTGGCATCATGTACGACGACTGGGGCTGCCAGATCAGTTGGCTGAACTTACCCCAAAACGCCTTCCTTCACATGCTGCGGGCCTCACAACGCAGAGCCTTTCTGAGGAGGATCAAGCCACGGCGTCACGACCTTGGATACCTTGCCTCTGTCAGACAGGGCCTCGACCTCTTCGCCAGCACGTGGCTCGCCCGAACGAAAGGAGCAGCCAAATGCAATGCCTGGCAGCTGGCGCTCCTCCTGAACTACCTGTCGGGCGGGGACCACACCCAACAGCGACGATCCCGATCAAACACGTCTGCTGACCCCAGCCCCATCTGCCGATACTGCGACGAGGAAGAGGAAACTCAGGAGCACACTGTCCGCGACTGCAAGTGCTGGGCCCGAGAAAGACTCCCTCTCACCACCCTCATCAGTGACGAGCAGTGGGCCCGTCTTCCGCCGCACACAAGACACTGCGGGCTCTTCGATGAAGACCCAGCCCTCCTCGACCTGCAGGCCGACCTCGCGAGGGACCCGCTACCTCAGCCCATACCGCGGCCCCCACCTGAGGGAGATCCTGCGGCTTCAGCCCAGGACTCCTACACCACCTACCTTGACCACGACACTGGTTGGACATGGGTCTACGCTGCCACGGACGGTGCATGCACCAACCAAGCCATCCCATTGCTAGCACGAGCGGGCTACGGCGTCTACTACGGCATCGACCACCGCATGAACTACAGTGCACGCGTTCACGGCATTACGCAGAACGCACAGCTTGCGGAGACCCTCGCCATTGTCCACCTCACGGCATGTGCTGAACGGCCCGTACACGTTTTCGTGGACAACCAGGCGGTGGTCGATGGGTTCCAAAGTATCATCGACGGACACTCACCACCGCAGGGCACGCACGTGGAGCTCTGGGAAAAGATCCACCGATGCGTCATGGCCAAGCCCAACATGTTCCGCGTCGAGAAAATCGCAAGCCACCTGGGCGACATGGGCATCGACCTCGGGCTCATCGGGCCCATCGCGGAGGAGTTCAATCGTCAGGCTGACGCCCTCGCCACAACGGCGGCACGTACTCATAACCTTCCAGACGACATTGTCGAAGCTGCCAAAACACGACATCGCCAAGCGACCGTGCTTCATGGAGTCGCTGTCGCCATCTACGAGCGTAGACACCGCACACTCCCCCTCCCACACCGCAGGGCTGGG
>CAUYUJ010011991.1:320559-343059 GCA_963575745.1 Prorocentrum cordatum | reverse complement strand
ACTACCACTACTACTATTAGTACTAGTACGATTTCTTTTAATACTACTACTACTACTACTACTAATACTACTACTACTACTACTACTACTACTACTACTACTAAAACTACTACTATTACTACTACTACTACTACTTTCACTACTACTACTACTACTACCATTACGACTACTACTAATACTATTACTTTTACTACCACGACCACTACCATTACTACGACTACTACTGCTAGCGCTACCCCCACGACGACTACTACTACTACTACCACGACGACGACTACAACGACCAGTATCATTACTACGACTAGTACTACAACCACGACTGCGACTACGACTAGTAGTAGTGATACTAATACGGCTATAACTACTACTACTACTACTACTACTACTACGATGGCTTCTTCTAGTACTACTACTACTCCTACTACTACTACTACTACTACTACTACTACTACGGCCACGACTACCTATTAGTACTACTACTACCAGCACTACTACTACGACTACTACTACTACTACTACTACTACTACTACTACTACTACTACTACTACTACTACCTACTACGACTATTACTACGACTACGACTACTACTACGACTGCGACTACGACTACGACCACTGCTACTACTACGACTACTATTTTTACTACTACTACTCTTACTGATTGCACTACTGTTACGATCACAAGAATTATTACCACTACTGCTACCACTACTACTACTACTACGACTACTACTACTACTACGACTACGAATACGACTACTACTACTACTACTACTACTACTATCGCTAATACTACGACTACTACTACTAATACTACTACTACTACTACTACCACTACTACTAGTACTACTACTACTACTACTACTACTACTACTACTACTCCTACGACTACTACTACTACTACTACGACTACTACTGCTACTACTTCTACTAATACTACATACTACATACTACTACTACTACTACTACTACTACTACTACTACTACTACTACCTCGACAGCTACCTCTACCTCTACCTCGTACTACGACTACTAGTACTAGTGCTACTACTACTACTACTACTATTACTAATACTACTACTACTACGACTACTACTACTACTACTACTACTACTGCTCCTTCTACGACTACTACTACTACTACTACTACATTACTGCTACTACTACTACTACTACTACCACTACTACTACTACTACTACTACTACGACTACTACTACTACTAGCACTACTAGCATTACTGCTACTACTACTACTACTACTACCACTACTACTACTACTACTACTACTACTGTTATTTTATTACCGGACATACGACTACTACTACTACTACTATACTACTACTACTACTACTGCTACTGCATACTATACTACTACTACTACTACTACTACTATTAACTACTACCTCACTACTACCTACTACTATTTACCTATACCTAATACTACTACGACTTTCTACTACTACTACTACTATACTACTACTACTACTAAGACTACTACTACTACGACTACTCTCACTACTTACTAGTTACTACACTTACTACTCCTACTACTACTATACTTACTACTTATACTACTACTACTACTATTTCTAATAAACTACTACTAATACTACCACTACTTACTACTACTCCTACTACTACTATACTTACTACTAATACTACCTACTACCTACTAACCTACTACCTTACTACTATACTACTATACTACTATACTATACTACTACTACGACTACGACCTACGACTACATTACTACTACTAGTTACTAACTACTAACTGCTAACTACTAACTACTAACTACTAACTACTACTACTACTACTACTACTACTACTACTACTACTACTACTACTACTACTACTACTACTACTACTACTACTACTACTACTACTACTACTACTACTACTACTTACTACCTACTACCTACTACCTACTACCTACTACCTACTACCTACTACCTACTACCTACTACCTACTACCTACTACCTACTACCTACTACCTACTACTACTACTACTACTACTACTACTACTACTACTACTACTACTACTACTACTACTACTACTACTATTACTACTACTACTACTACTACTACTACTAGTACGACTACTACTACTTCTGCTACTACTACTACTACTACTGCTACTACTACTACGGCGACGACGACGACTACTACTACTACGACTACTACCGACGACGAAGACGACGTCGACGACGCCGACGATAGCGACGACGACGGCGACGACGACGACGGTGGCGACGACGACGACGACGGTGGCAGCGACGGCGGCGACGACGACGACCGCGGCAACGACGTCGGCGGCAAAGGCGCCGCCAACGAAGACTGCGAGCGCGCGCGCCGGCGCGGCGCGCGCGCGGCTCCCGCAGGTGAACGGCGAGCCGGGGAGCCCCGCCGGCGGCAGGGGGGGGGCCATGGGAGAGGGGAGGACAGGGGGGGGGAGAGGAAAGGAGGACGAGGAGGAGGAGGAGGAATGAGAGCGCGTTCTATCTTGATCTCTGACGGCCCCGGGGTCCGGAGGCGGCCTCTGGGCGCCAAGAGCCTCGTTGAGAAGAGCACTTCGTTGGACGTTCCTCACACGCCTGACCCCAGTGGACACCCATTCCTGGGACCGCGGTAGCACCAGGAGGAGGAGGAGGAGGCCTCCTCGCGTCACGAAAAGTTCACGACGGCAGGCTTTTGGCAGCTCTCGGCCTCCAGGGGCCCTCACCAGCCCCCAGGACCCTCAAGAAATGTCTCTGCGTGAGAAGCCTGTCCCCGGAAAGGGGCCTAGACCTCTGGGAAGCCACGCTATGAGAAAATCACGACGTCGGAGGTCTGGAGGATTGCGAGGGGGACCACCGCTAGGGGTAAGAGTTGGGACGCTGGAGAGCCATGGGGAGGGTTGCGGGGAAGATTGGGGGAAGAAAGAGAGCGGGGTTGGGCGACGAAAACGAGAGTAGGAGCAGGAGGAGAGCGCTGGCCTACGCCATCCTGCCAGCCCCATCGAAGCTCACGGGTTGGCCAGTTGGCCAGGCACAGACCAGGCCACCACTCGAGGAGGAGGAGGAGGAGAGGAAGAAGAAGAGGAAGGTGGAGGAGGAGTTTTGGGGAGAAGGGGAAGCAGGAGGAGCAGGAGAGGGCTGATCCTCCTCCTCCTTCACCTTCTCCCTCTCCTCGGCTTCGCGAGGCTTGGGACCACCAGGGAGCCACTCTGTCTTATCTGCTCAAGGGTCCTCCAAGGCTGTCCTCCGAGTGGATCTCTCTGGGCACTCTCACAAAATGCTCTCTTCGTCACCTCCGCGCACCGCTTCCCTCGGACTGCCTTGCGGCGGCGTGCGCCGACAGTGGATTGCTGCTGACAGATGCTCGCCTGCTCAGCACTGTCCTGGCACCCTTCCAAGCTATGCGCGCTGGCAAATACTAGACTCAAGCCCACGAAATTCAACCTCGTAACTACCGCTGTGGTGCTCGCCCCACGTCGAGGGCGAAGCTCGCACTCTTCTCACCTCCCTCGCCCCTAAATGGTGTGCGTTTGCTGTTGTCGGAGTACTTCTAGCAACATCTGAGAGAGAGGGAGGGAGGGAGGGAGCGAGAGAGAGAGAGTGAGAGTTCCCAGTGACTGAGACACAAAACTAAACCACCCAAAGGGCTTCTCCAGCGACGCGGGGACAAGGAGGAAGGTGGCGACGAACTGAAGCCTTTGCATGCCGTTTATATTCGGAGTGCGCCGCGACAGCCAGCGGATGAACACTGCGTGCAAGGGGGACGTGCATCCCACGTACGTGCACCGCCGACTGCGAACACACGTTTGCTCATAGTCTGACCAGGGTGCCGGAAGCTGCAGAGCGGCAGCACGCCGATCACCAGAGTTGTCACGAAAGTTGGCCACGATCAAGCAACAACATTTGAGATCATTATGTGTTGTCATTCGAGGTTTCAAGAGTTGCGCCAGTTTGGGACACGTGCCCTGGCAATAATTGTCACGGGTAGCGCTTGCCTGTCCCGGCCGCATGGCCGATGCAGTCTCGCGCTGTCTCTTGCGTGCTGACACTGCGGGGAATAGTTTGCACCAGTTATTTGCCCAGTGCTTAGGAAGAAGAATCCGCTCAGTGCTTTCGCGGCGTTGCGACGGCGGTTGTCGAACCATGCGGACTGCTCCCATCCTCTCCCTCCAAACCCGAAAAAGGTGATAATAACTATGACCACCAGCATGGAAGTTGCAGAGCGGCACAATAGTCGGGGGCGGCAAAGAGGGGGGTGGTGACTAGGGGGGGGGGATCTCATGGCGGGGGCCATGATATTTCCCCAGATTTCATGGCGCCTCTTCTCATTTCATTGCGTCCCTGGCCCCCCCGCTGGGCCGCGCCCATGCCGCCGGTCATGATTTGCACCCCCCACTCTTGGACGCCCCCCTCTTGGCCGCTCCCGAAATGGCCGATCACCGGAGCTTGCGCAAGACTGAACACTGCCAAGCAGCAGCAGGCGAATGTCAAGCCATCCCACCCAGCCAGCACGCGAGAGTACACCCGCGCGGCAGGGAGGAGGGCGCGATGGGGCTCGGAGCCCGCGGAGCCTCCCACGGCCTGCCGCCTGGGGCGGACCTTGACGAACATGACCTGCTCCTCCTCCTCCTCCTCCTCCTCCTCCTCCTCCTCCTCCCCCTCCCCCTCCTCCATCCTCCTCCTCCTCCTCCTCCTCCTCCTCCTCCTCCCTCCCCCTCCCCCTCCTCCTCCTCCCTCTCCTCCTCCTCCCCCCCTCCCCCTCCTCCTCCTCCTCCTCCTCCTGCTCCTCCTCCTCCTCCTCCTCCTCCTCCTCCTCCTCCTCCTCCTCCTCCTCCTCCAGGGGATGGAAACAAAAGGGCCCCACGATTTTTGGGCCACCTGGCGCACCGCGAAAAACAGTCAGATGATTAGCCTTTTGCTCCGTCACCGCGAAGAGGTCGCCCACGCACGACGCGCCGGCCGACCGCGATAACAGTGAGGGGCAAGGCCAGGTACAAAGGGTCGGAAGGTCAGAGGGCCACGAGTCAGAGGTCGAAAAAGGATATGGGGACGGGCGGGGATGAGAGGCGATGAAAGAATATTTGAGGGCGAATGGATGAGAAGGTGAGATGGTCGGGGTGTAGATAAGAGTAAGGGTAAAAGCAAAGGTAAGAGCAATGGAGAAGGGGGGCAGAGAGACTTGTCCTGCCTACTGTACCTCCTTGTGCCCCGTCGCCAGTCCCCATTCCCTCTCGCTGCCCCACTTTATTTTCCATGATCCCCCTCCTCCCACCTCATCCTTCCACTCCCCCTCACCCTCCTCCATCGCTCCCCCTCCATCTCCCCGCCTCCCTCCCGCTCGCCCTCCTCTCCCCGTCCCCCTCCCCCCGCTCTTTTTCATCCTCGCCCCTCTGCCGGAGGACGAGCGCTCGCTGGGCCGGCGTCGTCCTTGTCGCCAGAGTCGTCGTCTTCCAGGCCTAGCGCCGTCGCCTGCGTCGTTGACGTCGTCGTCACATCCCAGATATCCAACGTCGTGGTTTTGTCACAGCGTGGCTCCCCAGAGGTCTGAACCTCTTCCCCAGGACCCGGTTTTCACCCTGAGTCGTTTTTGACGGTCCTTGGGCCCGGTCAGGGGCCCCAGAGACCGAAAATTGTCCGCCGTGTTTTTCCCAACCATCCTATGGTGTTGGGTCCTCGTTTTGAAGAGACGGTCCCCGCGTTCCTCTCCTCCTCTTCCTCCTCCTCCTCCCCTCGTCTTCCCTCCTCCCATCATGATTCTCATCATCGTCGTCGTCATCGTCATCGTCATCATCATCATCATCATCATCATCATCATCATCATCATCATCATCATCATCATCATCATCATCATCATCCTCATCCTCATCCTCATCCTCATCCTCATCCTCATCCTCATCCTCATCCTCATCCTCATCCTCATCACCACCATCATCGTCCTCATCATCGCCACCATCATCGCCATCAGCTTCGGCACACACCTCAAACGCTTCGTGGCCCCATAGTGAGCTCCACCTAAGGTCCCAGAGGCGCAGTTCGCATGGCGGCGCCGCCCCATTTCGGTATATCCCTCATACGCTTCGTGGCCCCATAGCGAGTTCCACCTAAGGTCCCAAAGGCGCAATTCGCATGGCGGCGCCGCGCCATTTTGGCACACCCTTCACACGTTTCGTGGCCCCATAGGGAGCTCCATCTTTTAAGGTCCCAGTGGCGCAATTCGCATGGCGGCGCCGCCCCATGTTGGTACACACCCCATACGCTTCATGGCCCCATAGCGAGTTCCACCTAGGGTCCCAGTGGCAGCGCCCGCATGGCGGCCCCGCCCCATGTCGGCACACCCCTCACACGTTTCGTGGCCCCACGGGGAGCTCCACCTAAGGCCCCACTGGCGCAGTTCGCATGGCGGTGCCGCCCTATTTTGGCACACCCCTCGCACGCTTCGTGGCCCCATAGGGAGCTCCACCTAAGGTCCCAGTGGCGCAGTTCGCATGGCGGCGCCGCCCCATTTCGGTATACCCCTCATACGCTTCGTGGCCCCATACTTGTAGCGAGTTCCACCAAAAATCCCAGTGGCGCAGTTCGCATGGTTGCGCCGCCGCATTTCGGCACACCCCTTACATGTTTCGTGGCCCCATAGGGACCCATAGGGAGCTCCATTTAAGGTCCTAGTGGCGCAGTCCGTATGGCGGCGCCGCCCCATTTTGGCACACCGCTCACACGTTTCGTGGCTCCATAGGAAGGTCCGTCTAGGTCCGGTTCGCATGGTGGCGCAGTCCGCATGGCAGCGCCGCCCTATTTTGGCACACCTTCACACGTTTCGTGGCCCCATGGGGAGCTCCACCGAAGGCCCCAGTGGCAGCGCCAGCATGGCGGCCCCGCCCCATTTCGGCACACCCCTCGCACGTTTTGTGGCCTCATAAGGGGGCTTAACCGAAGGCCCCAGTGGCAGCGCCCGCATGGCGGCCCCGCCCCATTTCGGCACACCCTTCACGCGCTTCCTGGCCCCATAAGGAGATCCACCGAAGGCGATATTATCAACGACGGTAATCACAACTGCATATGGTTGGGCCCTTCGCCAGGCTATGTGTTTTGTTTGCCACTGCGCGGGGATGTCAGGGAGTACCTCAATCGACATCGCTAGTGACAGAACAGCCTCGTCTTCGTCACCAGCGGCTGCGTCGACCGTCCGCGGTCGTCGACGCACCCCGTGCGCTCGCAGGAACTACGGCGCGGGCTTCCTCGGCGTCAAGAGCATCGGCCTCTCGAGCGGGGGGTTCGCGGATCCGGAGGCCTGCCCCCCCATCCCCCCTCGCGCGCAGCGGGGCGAGGGTTAAGGGGGGGGGGGAGGGAGAGGAGGGAACGAAGAGGAGGAGGAGGAGGAGGAGGAGAGGAGGAGAGGAGGAGGAGGAGGAGGAGGAGGAGGAGGAGAGAAGGAGGAGGAGGAGGAGGAGGAGGAGGAGGAGGGGAGGAGGAGGAGGAGGAGGAGGAGGGCGAGGAGGAGAAGGAGGAGGAGGAGGAGGAGGAGGAGGAGGAGGAGAGGAGGAGGAGGAGGAGGAAGGCGAGGAGGAGGAGGAGGAGGAGGGCTCCGCAGCCTCTCGTCCTCGTCTGCTTGCCAGCAGGCGCGGTTTCCAATCATTGCGCGGGTCAAGTTAAGACTCCGCGGGGACGCGCGGGGAATGCGCGGAGTTGGCGCGGGCTACCGCTGGCCTGCTTGACCGGCAGGGTCGGCGAGCCCAGTGACGAAGCCGGGTAGCCCGCCTCGCCCGCTATTGCTGCTCCTCCTCCTCCTCCTCCTCCTCCTCCTCCTCCTCCTCCTCCTCCTCCTCCTCCTCCTCCTCCTCCTCCTTTTTCTCCAGCTGCCGTGACAGCCCAAGACAGCTTCACAGCAGCGCTCATGAGGTCCAACAGGGGACCCGTCTGGCTTTCGCCGAACATTCAGCCAGGCATCGGCGGCCTGCTGGCCGATGACCCTCCGCGTCCTGGGGTTCAACCCCGTTCATGCCGCTGAATCGCGGATGGAAAAGATCATCATGGCGTGCCCAAACATGGACATCATTGCCCTGGCTGGAACACGTTCTAACCACAGAAAGAGCGAAGAGATCCTGGGTCGACGAATGTCGGGCCATCCAGTTCTTGAGGCAGAAGCAGGAGAGGGCCCATACACTAATCGTTCCACAGGCTGCGCAATCAGATTGCACCCCTCCTTCTCGCAGAAGCATATTCGGAGGATGTGGTCGAGCCCCCCTGCGGCCTTTGGGCGCGCCATGGCAGTGCGACTCCTTCGCTGGCCGCTGGACGTCACGATCATAGTTCTATACTTCCCCCACAGCCGAAGTACGCGAAGGAGGTCCCCAATTACACTCAGACAGTTAAGGTCCTCATCAATTGGTACGACGCTGTACTCTCGGCGCTCCCCTTCAGGAGCACATCAATCTTATACGTCGACACGAACGACGGGCAAGGCATCAGCCGTGCGGCTGGCTCTTGGCAGCAGATGGAGACTAACGCAGTTGGAGACGGCCGCAGCCGAGAACATCGTAGAAACGGAGCAGGAGAACGATTTCGACAGATTCATGAGCAACAGCTTCTACTGGCTATGAATTTCAGGCCAGCGGATTTGCAGCCCACCTTCTTTGGCACTTTTGATGGACAGAGTTGCATTGATTGTATGTGTGCCCCTTTGGGCATGACGGATTTTGTCAAAGTATGCCACCACTTGTATCGATTCGGAGCATCTGTTCAGGCTTACCGTGGACGCCTTCCCAGAGACCATGTGCCATTCTACATGGAAATGGCACGCGTTAAGAGTTAGGCCCCGCGAAAGAAGGCGATTCGCCCTCATTGGAATATGGATTCCATTATGGAAGCAGCACGCCGAGGAGACCAACGCCCTGAGTTCCTACGCGCCGTTCATCAGAAGCTGATGGAAGACGAAGATACGTGGCGTGAGTTGCTCACGCTTGGACGACCAGACGAGACCTTCGCATTCATTGAGGCTCTGCTCCTCGAGGTGGGCCAGCGCTTCTTCAAGGCTAAGGCAACGACAGACACGAACTATCAGCGAGATAAAGAAAAAGCGGGAACGGCTCTTACTAGAACGGGCTGGATTGCGACTGGAGCGCGCTGCAGCTGACGATGACAAGCTGACATTCTGCGAATCGGAACTACGACGGATTTCTCAACCACTTAAGCTCCAGCGACAAGAACTACAACGGCGCCGACGCGAGGACATCCTGCAGGAGATCGACGACGCATGGAACAGCAGGAAGCTCGCGGAGGCCATGAGGCTTACACGCCCCGCGGGGGCATGCAGATATGGTGCGGAAGAAAGGGGCGGCAGACTGATTCGAGGTGGGGCGTCCACGGAGGCCGAGCTCACATCGCTCCGGGCACCCCCTGGACGTCGAGGCGGCATGCGAGCTACACCCAAGACCGTTGAGCAAGCACTTGGCGACTATCCTGATCCTGGCCGAGTTTATATCAGCGCTGATGACTGCGAGCTGGCACAGAAAGACCCGCGGCGCGCCATGCACTACATTCGGAAAGCACGGAAACGACGAGCAGCACCACGCGATACCTCTCCGATGGAGCTCTGGTTGATGCGCCTCGACCCCGAGCGGAACCTCAAGCAAACCGGCTACGGGTTGGGATTTGACTTGTCACTACCAGATATGGAATGTTTCTTTAAGTTTATAGAATCCGCCTTTCGGCAAATCCGCTCGACCAACCGATCCCCGATTGCCCGGCATCGCAGCCAGGGCGCCCAACTTCGGAAGAATGCGACTCCAGGGCCGAAGGGCGGTCGAACTGCGCGCGCGATGAGCGCCCTCGGCAAGGCCCACTACCATGATATGCTGCACGTGCCCCGCAAAGTTTTCGAGCGCGGCTTCATCCCAGGCAGACGGCGTGAGGGCGCCATTTTCGTGAACTAGATGCTCGGTTGGCGCTCGCGCTGGGCCGGCCGTTGTCTTGCCCTCAGCTACACAGACCTGAGCAATGCATTCGCTCGTGGGAGGTGGGGGGACCTGGAGGAAACGATTCACCTGCACGCTCAGCCTGAGAACATAGACCTCTGCATCCAGCGTTTCAAGCTCAGCGCGATTTCGTTGGAGACTCGAGGGGGAGGCCACGTTTAAGACAGGCGAGGGGGGGCCCATGGGGCCCGCTCGTCGCCCAGCTGTTTCGGGGCACGCTTGCACGACCACTAACGCAATGGAGGTACGCGACTCAGTCGACCGTTACTAAGGCTACTAAGCTAACGGCAAGGTGGAGGGACTCGAGGGCTCACGCGGGGGGATGCACCTACGCCGACGACGCTTGCCAGGCACATCTAGCCCCAGTTCCGACCCCCCTGAAAGATGTCCCGGACATGTTGAGGGATTGCGACGACGACCTGGACAGGAAACTCGGGGCCGCGGGGCATGCCAGAAATCCAGAAAAAAAAAAAAAAAAAAAAAAAAAAAAAAAAAAAAAAAAAAAAAAAAAAAAAAAAAAAAAAAAAAAAAAAAAAAAAAAAAAAAAACTCCAGATGTATTTTCACGGGACGGGGGCCGCGACCTACAAGAGGTGGGCGCGATCCCATCCAGAGCTTGTGCCAGGTGAATTTAAGGACACAGTGAGGCATCTCGGCCCGACGCTGAATAATTGCCAGTCGGTCGAGGTCGAGGTTGGCCGACGCTGCACAGCAAACGCAGACTCTTTCTATTCATCGGGCAGAGTATGGCCTCTTTCATTACTGCATCGATGGATACGGACGCCGTTCATTAACGTTGTGCAGAATACAGCCCGCTCGGGCCTAGAACCCCTCCTGCTGGGCCCAGTCCATTACGGCAGACTCGACGGACAGGCTGTGCGATTCGGTCGGCGAGCGATGCAAGGACGAGCCACGACGCATCATGAACACGATGTTCGATCGAAAGAGTGGACGCGCGATTGGCAGCTCGAGGATCAGATGGGGGAGAAAAAACATGCGGTTGCACGTTCAGCACTCGTCGTGACCTCCTAAACCACATGCGCACCATCCACCTGGTCAGAAATCCCCGTTCGGCCCCCACACCAACAAATACGCGCACTGCGCGCCGACAGACGTTCGGGCGCCAAGGGAACGTGCAGAAACATCTCCAACGAGCCCTTCTCCAAGCAAGGTCAATGTCTGAACAGGGGCGCCCTCGCAATCCTCCCCGCCCAGCCCGCGCCCGCCCTCAATTGCGTTCTCTGTGAATATCGAGCGGCCGACTTGGATGACCTATGCCTACACCTCCGTAGCCGTCCCCCTCGAGAAGTGGCGCCTCCAGCTCCTGCGAACCGAAGTGCCTCTACTGATATGCTCGGCGTGCACGACAGACCTCGCAGCGCCCGACTGGCTTCAAACGCCCCCACCTGCCGGGGGGGGCCGCCGCACTTCAAGAAGGCCAAGACCGAGGCCAGAGCGCAGATCCAGGCAGGCAAGTCCGACGGCGAGATCATCGCACGCCTGGTCGCGCTCACAGCGCGCCCCGTGCTCGCAGACAGCGGGGCCGTCGCAGAGCCGACGGCAACGACGCACACAACTTGGCCGCTCGCATTCATCGACGGCGGATTCTCGGGCGGGATGGAGATCGCAGCCGGCGGCGCCAAGAGATATCTCAAGGGCTGGCCGAGCAACGTAAACAAATAGAGAACGTGGCCTTCAAAGCTCGAGGCCCCCCGCACCTACACGCGCCCATCGCGGGGCCGATGCGGCTGGCCATGCAAGAGCAGGCACGGGGCAAAGAGACCAAATATTTCTACATGACTCACGCGCAGAAGCTACCCATCCATGCCGTCGGCGAAATCGCGCTCCATTGGCAGTGGAATCGGAACAAGGGAGAGCAGACTATCGAGAAGCAGGGCCGACTCATCGCGGCGATCGACTCCGATCACGAGTTGAGCCGCAAGCTGACCCCGCTCCTGCGCACGGCCATCTTGGACATGAAAGGAGAGCGCTCGGTCGGCACCCCATCCCGCGGCCCTTTGGAGAGAGACGCAGCGAAGCTACTGAACCAGCTGAAGAAGTGAGTACACCCTGTGATGATCAGTCTTCGGATGTGCTCCCTCCACCAGCGCTTCCACGACCTTCTGAAGTGCGGCCTCCACTTGCGCTTCCACGACCTTCTGAAGTGCGACCTCCTCCTGCGCTTCGGGATAGCGCTCGACTTCGCGAGCTGATCGCACAGGGTAGAGTTCCGCCCGATGTGCTTCAACATAGGACCGCACCCACCCCTCTTCCCTTTCCCACGGCCCACGGCCCCTCCCTTCCGCCCGCCCCCACGGTTCATTCGAGGCCAACGCCCAGAGGGCGAGGAGGAGGAAGGAGAGGAGGAGGCCGCGGGCATTCCCAGGGAAGGTAACTTTTTGTCTGGGCGATTTGCGGCCCCCGTGCTTTGCGCGCCGATGGCAGCCCGATGCCGCGCAACTTTACATGCAATCGCTGGCTGTCTAAACGTCCCTTGGGCCCCCCCCGAGGCAGGTAACCCTCACTGCCCCCTTCCCTCGACCCAGCAGTGCGGTTTCTGGCCCTTGTGGTTCCGCATTGCTAGGTTGAGGGCGGGACGACAGTGGTGGTTACGTGCTTCTCGCCGCTTTTGAGGGGGTGCCCGAGGTTAGGTGTAATTCATCGGTCCCCAGGGGGCGCCTCCACGGCTGCGCGCCTTTTCGGGGGGGTGCTCCTAATGGGGCAGCGCGGCCCTGCCCGAGAGCAGGGATCGCCCACAAGGTCGACGTTTCACAAAGTAGCGCCACTCGGAGTTCCAAGCGTAGCGCGACCCACCGGTGTCACACGCCCCCAGTCGAGCAGACACGCGAACTCCACGAGCCCGATCCCGATCCCGATCCTCCTTCTCCTCCTCCTCCTCCTCATCATCATCCTCCTCCCTCTCCTCCTCCCTCTCCTCCTCCTCCTCCTCCACCTCCTCCTCCTCCTCCTCCTCCTCCTCCTCCTCCTCCTCCTCCTCCTCCTCCTCCTCCTCCTCCCCCTTTTCCTTCCCCCCGGCAGCTCTAGCCAGTGGACGGCAGAAGGGACTCGAGGACTGGTTCTCTCCCTCTGCTATTGCTTGCTGGCCCGTCTCTGTCTTGTCTTCTTCTTTCGAGGACAGCAGGCCAGCAGGGAGCGGGGGGGGGGCCGCCCGCGCAGCCAGCCATCCAGCATCAGCAGGCCCGCCATTTATAGCGGAGCAGGGCGAGCGGAGGCACTGGCAGCCCAAAGTCGGCCCAGGGTGCCAGCGCACCAGTCCTCCGAGCTGCGTCCAGCCGCGGCGTCGCAGGGCCCCCGATGGCCAGCCACCGTTGTCTCAGCTGGCCCTTCCCGTTCTCTTACCCACCGCGCAGCAACCCGCCCCGAGCAGGGCTGCCGGGGGCCACCTCCGCGCCGCACTCCACCAGCCTCGTGCGGAGGGGGCCGCCCAGAGGGGAAAAAACTGGAAGCCGGCGGTAAATTGTCAACCCCGGTTACCGCCGGGAACTCGCAGAGCTCCCTTGCGATATACGCGAATGGCATGCGAGCGCGGCAATCTCGCATTCCACGCGCACGCGAGGGTGCGGTTTCATAGAAATATGCTTCACAGCTCCTTGCTTGTCCACAGCTCTAGTTCGTCTCGATACTGCAGACTAGCGTTCGTGATCATTCCCATTCAGTCTGCTTCCCAGCTCTGTAGCTTGCCTACAGCTCGAATTAAGTAGAAAAACAACACCGCCTGTCTAAGATTCTAAGAGCGCAAATAGTTGTTTAGTCGCAGTTCTGGTAGCCGAATTCAGCCGTCGAAATGTTTTCAACTAGCGTTTCTCAGCATGTCCTCTCGACTGGTGTATATATGATCTCCGTATCTAGCCTACAGCTCGAAGTGAGTACAGAAAACATAGATTGATCACAAAAAAATGCAGAGTGCAAGTAGCTGTTCAGTTGTAGCTCTGCTAGCAGACCAACCTGAGACGTCTCGATACTGTAGGCGACACATGATATGATAATGTTCTGTTCAGCGGTGTGCTTCCCAGCTCCCTAGCTTGCCTATAACTCGAATTAAGTACAGAAATCCAACACCGCTTCATAAAAAAATGAAAGAGTGCAAATATTCATTTGGTCGCAGCTCTGGTAGCAGACCGATCGCAGGCGTCTAGATACTTTAGACGGGTGCTCCTCAGCATTCCTTGTCGATCGGTGTGCATCTCAGCTCCGTAGCTGGCTTAGAGCTCGAATTCAATTGAGGAAACGCACATCATCTCCCGTAAAATATACAACGTGATAATAGTTGTTTCAATCGCAGCTATGGTTGCATGCCGAATTAAGACGCTTCGGTACCATAGGCGAATGTGCCTGCTGACTGTCTGTTTCAGAAAGTGCTTCTCAGCTCCATAGCCAGCCTACAGCTCAAATAAAGTAGAGAAACCTAATAACACCTCTTAATAAATTAGCATAATACACCTAGTTGTTTGGTCCCAGCTCTGGTAGCAAACCGATATGAGGCATCTAGATACTTGAGACTAACGCTCCTGATGATGTTCATTCGATTGCTGTGCCGAACAGCTCTGTAACATATCTGCAGCTCGACTTAAGTTAAGAACCGTCAGTACCTGCCAAGATTACACTTAACAGCCGATCCCGCCCACATGCGTTTTGACAGTAATATCCATCCGATCGATATGATATCAAGATGGCGAGCGGGAATAAGATCGAATCTGAAGAGAAAAAAAATAGAACTCAAACGAATCGTTGAATTTCGAGAAATTGATTTTAATCAGGCCCCAAAAAGACAAAACTTCCGTCGAGATTTTTCCGGCCAACTAACCCGCTAGCGCGCCGGAATTACTCTCTAGCTTCGCCGCTTCGTTCTTAGGGAAGCTCTACGAGTCAAAATTCAAACACGTGCTCCCAAGCAGCACCCAGCGCACTGCGAGGCTGCCGGGAGCCCCCGCCCGCGCGGCACCCCACCAGTTCCCATATTGGGGAGGCCGCCAGGTTGACCCCTCCCCGGGGGCTCAAGCCGGGCGCCCCCCGCGTCAGCGTCGGGCGTCAGCCGGAAAGCCACCGGCCGCGGGGAGGGTACGCAAGCCGGGCGCTAGGGGGCCCGCCTGCGAGTAGGTGCCCGCGCCGGGCGGCCCGGCCGGGCGCGGCGCCGTGACCGAGCGGCGTCGTCAAGCGGCTCGGAAAGAGGGAAGGAGGAGGAGCAGGAGGAGGAGGAGGAGGAGGAGGAGGGAGAGGAGAAGGAGGTGGAGGAGGACGGGGATGAGAAAAGGAGAAGGAGGAGAAGAAGGAGTGGGAGGACGAAAACGGAGGAGTGCAAAGGGAGGAAGGGAGGGGAAGAGTGGAGAGGTAGAGAGTCGACGGAAGAGGGAGAAGAGGAAAATAGGAAAGAGGTAAGAGTCGGGGGGGGGGCGGGGGGCAAACGGAGGAGGACGGGAAGGATGGTGGAAGGAAGGAGAACGAGAAGGTGTCAGAAGGTTTTAGGGGCTGTCGGTGCGTAGGTAGCTGGGGAGGCTGACAGACGCAGTCGACAGTCGGCGCCTGCAGCGCGACTTCTGAGCGCTCTCGTGCGCTCGCACGGCGCTGCAACCAGCCAGGGGCTGCCGCTGCAGAATTTCCTGCGCACCCCTCTCCCTCCCATCTCCTCTGCCCCCTCCGCCCTCGCCCTTCCTCCTCCTTCATCCCCTTCCTTCTCATTATGCCCGTCCTCCTGCTGTTTGTGTATGTCGTTTTGTGTCCAAGTTCGGTGGCTGCCCGACAATTGTTTTCAAATAGATAACAAAAAATGTCCCTCCGATTTCCCTCCAGTTCCCTCCTCCCCACCACCCTGACATTTCCGCGTCGTGGCAAAATCGCGACCCAGGGCCGTCAGCAGACGACTCGGAAGAAAAAAACAGTGCCTGGCAAGGTGTCCAGACCGTTCGAGGACCAGATGTCAGCCACACGTAAAAGTGACTCTTCGCTGGATTTACCTTTGGTGCGGGCTCACGGGCATTGGCTTGCTCACCTGGATTTCCCCCCCCCCCATGCGGCCCCCTCACACCGCGCTACAAAGGTCTATCCTGTGGAGCCGAATGTTGTTGAAACATGATCGACCCATGAACTTGGAGAGAGATAGGGAATTGCGAGGCATGGGAACGTTTCCAAGCACCCCAAGTGGGCGACGAGCAGTGGCAATGCTGAAGATACAAATGATGATGTTCTGCCAAGAGCTGTGTTGTACTGCTCTGCGCTGTGCCGCGCCGCGTAGTGACGTGCCAGGGACGCGTCAAAGATCGTACCAATGAAAGCGCCAGGGGACGCGCCAGGGGACATGCCGCGTTGAACTGCGCCGTGCAGTATTACATTGTGGGTGAAGCCGTCCGTGGCGTCAGGACACAAGCAAATTTATTTGAATCTTCAGCCCGAGATGTCTGAACGCGTAGCTCGGGCTAGTTGCAATCGAAACGCGCGGGGCGCTCGACCAGCTCGAGCGCAAGATCCGATTCAGTTCCGCACCCCTCGCCCGAGACACCCAGACATAGAGCCACACGACCACATGTTGGATATCTCCCTGTGTAGGCCTGGACGCATGAAGGCGTGGTTCCAGCTCGGGACAACCATGTTAGATACCCCCCTGGGCGGCCTGGACACGTGAAAACACATGGTCCCAGCTCGGGGCAGCCATGTTATATACCGCCCTAGGTGGCCTGGACACACGAAAATACGTGGTACCAGCTCGTGCTCCGACTCCTCCACCCCTCTTACTTGTAAATGGCTTCGCTTCGTCGCGCTTGCAGACGCATCGGTTGGGCGGTCCAGGCGCAGGGACGCACAACATGATCATACGGATTGAAAGCTCCAGCTGATCCGCGGATGGAGAGCGGTTGGCTTTCAAGTGTGTTTTTGTTGATAGGCGCCGCGTACATTCGTTATCACGGCTTCCACGGGTTACATTCCGGTGGAGGGCCAGTGATTTTCTAAATGTCGTCTTCGCTTTAACGCCACACACACAAGCACATGCACAGAAAAGCTCACAGCATCTGATCTGATGATAAAGTAAACATGATCGACCCACGAACCCAGAAAGGGATTTAGAATTGCGAGGCATGATATTGTTTCTTTCCAAGCACCTCATTTGGGCGATGGGCAGTGGCAATGTTGAAGATATCAGTGATGATGAGATTATTACAAGGGCTGTGTTATGCTGTTCTGCGCTGTGCCGCGCCGCATAGTGAAGTTCCAGGGACGCGCTACGGAACGTGCCAATGGAAGTGCCAGGGGACGCGCCAGGGGACATGCAGTGCGTTGAACTGTGCCATGCGCTATTGCGTTGTGGGTCAAGCCGTCCTTGGCGTCAGAATCTTGTCCGAACTGATTTGAATCTTAAGCTTGAGCTGTCTGAACGCGTAGCTCGGGCTAGTTGCAATCGAAACGCGCGGGGCGCTCGACCAGCTCGAGAGCAAGATCCGATTCAGTTCCGCACCCCACGCCCGAGACACCCAGACATAGAGCCACACGACCACATGTTAGATATCTCCCTGTGTAGGCCTGGACGCGTGAAGGCGTGGTTCCAGCTCGGGACAACCATGTTAGATACCCCCCTGGGCGGCCTTGACATGTAAAAGCACATGGTTCCAGCTCGGAGCAACCATATTATATACCGCCCTAGGTGGCCTGGACATGGAAACATGTGGTTCCAGCAGTGGGCCACCATGTTAGATATCCACCTGGGTGGCCTGGACACGTGAATAACGCGTGGTTCCAGCTCGCGGCCACCATGTTCGGCATCCCTGTTGGAAATATGGTTGATCACCAGCCGAAGAAACTGCGCCAGGTTATTACACATATGGTGTTGCTGTCTTGAGTGTGTCTGTCTCTTGTGGGCCCCCACGCTTGGGGCACCCAGACGACCACATGTTAGATACTCCAGATTTCGTAATAAAAGGGAGCGAGTCTGGACCCTCCAAGACAAGCCATTTCAGATCCCCCCCGTGGGAGAACCCTCCAAAACATCGTCCCCAGACCCCCCCAGGCCCTCCAAGATAGCCTGGAAGAGACCCCCCCCGAAATGAGACCCGCCTCCCTTTATTACGAAATCTGGAGTACCCCCGTGGGTGGCCCGCATGCGTAAAAACACGCTGTCTGGGTGGGCGCAACGACCGGCGCAGCGTGGGCTCGTTTCGCCCCAGAGCGGAGCAAGGCTCGCCCGAGAGCGGCGCAGGAGTGGAATCACGCGGGCCCCTTTCGCCCCAGAGCGGAGCAGGCGTGAAAAGACATGGGCTCTTTTCGCCCCAGAGCGGCGCAAGGCTCGCCCCAGCGCGGAACAAGAGGGAAAACACGCGGGTTCTTTTCGCCCCAGGGCGGAGCAAGCGCGAAAACGCGTGGGTGCTCTTCGCCCCAGAGCGCAGCAAGCGTGGAGTGTCGTGGGCCTCTTTCGCCCCGGAGCGAAGCAAGCGTGGAAACCGTGGGTCTTCTTCGCCCCAGACTGCAGTAAGCGTGAAAACGCGCGGGTCCCCTCCAGGAAGCCCCAGGAAGCCCCAGGAGGCCTCACCGGAACCCCAAGACGGAACGTGCCAAATGATTTTACATCTACAGTCGGGGCCCTGAAGCAGGAACCCTGTTCGTTGGGGAGGGGCTCCGTGTTCCTTAATTGTTTCGCAGCTTGCCCTGGATTTTCCTTAGGTTTCCGATGCGAAATCGAAGTTCAACTTATGGAAAGCAGGGGCCTCGTTCCTTAGTTAGGGTTCCCCAGGTCGAGGCCCCGACTGTAGTGCCGATGCGTTGAGTTTGTTCTGCCCTTGTGCCCTCCCTCACACCTGAGAGGGGGGGTACCGCCCCCGGGTGGCCAGGACACGCGACCACACACCCTTTTCGCTCCAGCGCTCAGCAAACGTGAAAGCACGCGGGCCCCTTCTCGCCCCAGAGCGGAACCAGCGCGAAAGCACGCGGGCACGTTTCGCCCCCGAGCGCAGCAAGCACGAAAGCACACGGGCCCCTTTTTCGCCCCAGAGCGCAGCAAGCGTGAAAACACGTGGGCCTTTTGCGTCCCAAAGCGGAGCAAGCGCAAGGGAGTGGCTTCACGCTTGCTCCTCCGTGAGGCGAAAGGGACCTGAGGCGAATGGGACCCACGTGATTTCACGCTTTATCGCGGGTCTCCAGACCACGTAATGTATCGCGGATTCTGCGGAGAACGTTCCGCACCGAGCATTGGTCACGGTCAATTGGACGTTCTCGTTTCAGATGTTCTCACGCTTGAAGCTTGACGCTTCCAACAGCGACTGGGATGGAGAGCGACACTTTCCAAGATCGTGATCGCGCTGGGACTTCCGTAACTTGCGTGACAAGTAAGTTTAACATATCAAAATTTACGCAGATTGATGTGTTTTTGTTGACAAAGTGATGTCCGCCCACTCTACGACGATACACGTCTGCATTTCCCCAACCGCTACAAGGACGGATAGCGACTCGTGTTCAAAACCGCGCTCTCGCTTGGGAGCCATCCACATCTGAGCGTTCTGAAGATTCGAGCGCTCGCCAGCCACAGGGATGGCGGGCGGCTCCGTTTGAAGATCTTGGCCTAGACTTCCTCACGTCGTGGGGCTCCAGATCTTGAAAGCTCACCAGTCGCATGGACGGCGCCTCCTTTCCGAGCTCGTGCTCGTCATTCGGTGATTTGTCAAAGGTTGCACCAGCTACATGAACGGAGGGCGACTCCCTTGCAAGGTCACGTCGTCTTGCAGGCAGGCAGGCAGGCAGGCAGGCAGGCAGGCAGGCAGGCAGGCAGGGGGAGGGAGAGGGGGAGGGGGAGAGGGGGGGTAGGGGGGGGAGGGGGGAGGGGGAGGAGGAGAGGAGGAGGAGGAGGAGGAGGAGGAGGAGGAGGAGGGAGGAGGAGGAGGAGCAGAGCAGGAGGAAGGAGAGACGAGGAGAGGACGAGGAGGAGGAGGAGGAGGAGGAGGAGGAGGGATCGCCGACGCGCGTGTCAAACAACAAGGCCAGCACCACACAGGCCCATGTGGGGGGCAATCGCCCCTCCAGTGGGCGATCGCCTGGGTGGCACGACATGTTGATACTAATATCTCAGGGGGCGATGTTGCACGGGAGGGCGTATCACAGCATCAGTGTTTGTTTGTTTGTTGCGTGTGTTATGATGTTCCCTCCGCTTCCCTCCTCCTCCTCCTCCTCCTCCTCCTCATCCTCCTCCTCCTAATCCTGGTCCCTCCCCGTTATTATCCGTCCTCTCCTCATCTTCCTCCCCCCTCCTCCCCAGCCTCGCGAGCCCAGCGAAGAAGCCCGTCGGCCCCAGCCCGGCGAGGCGCGTAAGCAGAAGTTGAATGCCGAGTTGGCCAACGGCCGCCTCGCGATGATGGCCATCATTGGCATGTTCTTTCAGGCCTTGGGGTGCCCTTCGACAGCCTTCCCCCCCTCTTCCTCCCCATCCTCCTCATCCTCCTCCTCCCTTCCTTCTTCCGCTGCTCCTCCGCCTCCTGCCTCCACATCCCCCCTTCCATTTCCTGCTTATCCGCCTCCTCCTCCTCCTCCTCCTCCTGCTCCTGCTCCTGCTCCTCCTCCTCCTCCTCCTCCTCCTCCTCCTCCTTCTACTCCTCCTCCTCGTCAGCCATTTCCAGGTTTCGAGCTTTGAGCTTTCAACGACCTGTCGACCAGCGCACTTGGAAGTGGCGCAGTTGGCCGGAGCCAATTTCATGACCAAAGATGACGCGCCATGGCGGACTCAGAAGAAATCTTGGGATTGTCGTGGATGCGGTTTCCTCAACTTCCACTTCAGGTCGCAGTGCCGTGAATGTGGAGACCGCGCGCCTGCAGCCATTCTGCAAGCTCAAAAGAAGCAGGCGCAGCAGATGCAGAGCGGCGGCGGCGGGCCCCAACCGCTGGCTCCAGGGCCCGCCGAAGCTCGGAGGCAGGGGAGGGGCACCTGCCGCCGACCCCAGCGCGCTCTCAGTCACCCAGCTGGTGGAGTTGCTGCAGGCGAAGGGCGTGGCCAAGGGCGGCCAGCTCTCAGCGGATCTGGAGTCGGTGCTCAAGAAGGCGGAGGAAGTGCAGCCTGTGGACTTGGGGTCCAAGAGCCTTCAGGACCTCCTGCAGCGCAAGCAACGGAAGATCAAGCAGATCGAGGGCTCCCAGAACCGCGCGGAGGCTGCCAGGGTTGCCCTGGAGCATGCGCGCGCCGCTGTCGACTTGGAGAACGACCAGCTGGCCAAGCATCGCGAGAGTCTGGCGGAGCTGGAGACTCACATCAAGCACGCTCAGGCAAAGAGTGGCTTGCCTGAGGCCCCCGCTGAGGGCACCGCCGTGGACCCTTCCCACGAGCTCGCCATGCTGGACATCATGGAGCAGCGCCTGCGCAAGTACGGGGGCAGATTCGGCTTCCAAGCAGACACCATCCTTGCGCAGGCCGCCGCCAAGCGGGCGGAGCTCCTGTCCCAGATCCCCAAGCCCATGGACGCGGAGCCTCCTGCCGCGGGTGGCCCTCCTGGGCCTGCTGGGGCTCCTGGTGGCTCTGGCGGACCTGCCGCAGCGGCCCCTGCGGCCCCTGGGACTCCACAGTTCGATCCAGGAGACGAGGAGCTGCGTGAGGCCTTCGTCGCCGCGGGGTTCGAGGTCGGATCGGATGATGACGGCGAATTTAAGCGTTTGTTGGAGAGCCTCGGGTCATTCGCCAAGAGGCCCAAGCTGGGGTAGCCCCGCCATCCCAATGGACTTCCTCTTTTGGCAGCAGAACGTGATCGACCTCGAGTGGCCCGATTGGGGCTTTTCTGTGCCTGCGGCCCGACCAGAGAGGAGCTTCAGCACGGATGCAGAGCGCTGGGCTCTCGATGGCGCCGCCCATCGGGTCAAGATGACCCTCGAAGAGGGTGACGGCACAGGGACTACGGCTTCGCGTGGGTCGCGGTCGGTTGCCAGGTCTTCAGGTGACGCACGCTCGCCCCCTGAGAAAGCGGAGCCCCCGCCACGCGAGGGTTCGCTGGAAGGGCAGCGCAGCGAGCCACATGCTCCGAGACTCACTGTGGGCGAGAGGCCCCTGGCTGCATCAGCCCCCGTGGCTAGGGCCCCCTTGGAGTCTTGTGGCATCACCGGAGTCTCGCTCACAGCAGAGCGGAGGTCGATTGCCACGACGGGATCGGCGGACCTCTCCTCGCCCACGGGGCCCTGCACGAGGATTTCGGCCAGAGGATCGCCTGCGGCTGGCTCGTCTGCTTCGATTTCCACCCGTGCTGGGACTTCGCGGCGTCAGAACGCGGTCGTCGGGTGCTCCTCGAGCCTGGCGGCCTCACGAGTAGATTGCGAGCAGGCCGTGGCGTCTTCCACTGGCCGTCAGAGCGCGGCCGCCAGGTGCTCGTCGAGCTTGGCGGCCTCTGGAGTAAATTGCAATCGGCCTTCGCAGTCAGCGGAGGCCGTCTCGCCCAAACCTCTTGCTGCACCCAGCAAGGAAAACTATGTCAGAACGCGAGGCCAGGTGCTCCTCGAGCCTGGCCTCATCAGAGTAGATTGTGAGCAGTCTGCTGAAGTTGTACATGAACCTTCGCATGAGGCG
>CAUYUJ010011991.1:296719-319219 GCA_963575745.1 Prorocentrum cordatum | reverse complement strand
AGGGGAGAACCCGAAAAATTGTCCAAAACCCTAGGGGAATCAAGGTTTTTGGCCTCCTGAGGCCCTCTCGGGGGCCCTCTTGAGAGCCTCTGGAGCCGTCTCGAGATTCTCTTGGACCGTCTAGCGGCCATCTGAAACTCTCTTGGGGCCCTCTTGGGCCGTCTTGGGGCCCGTGGGCCGCTTCACCCGAAAAAATACGAAGAAACGGGCCATGGGAGCCGCCCGGGAGCCGCTTCATTCGACAAAAATACTGGGAAAACGGTTTGGTATACCATTGTACCCGGGCACCTCCCCTGAACCCCTCCTTAGAAGGCTTCGCCCCAACTCAACGTCATCATTCGTACCTCGCTTTTCCCGTCACCTGCTGCAGGCTGACCATAGATTTGCTACGAGCCTACGGTGGGACTACCATTGGCTCCACCGTAGGCCTATGGTAGACCTGCTGCAGGACGACCTTAGACCTACCATAGGCCTGTGGTAGACCTACCGTTGACCAACCCTGGGCCTCCGGTAGGACTGCCGTAGACCTACCGTCACCTTGCCGTAGACCTACCGTCACCCCACCGTAGACCTGCCGTAGGCCTACCGTAGGCCGATCGTAGGCTTAATATAGGCCAACCATAGGCCTACCATAGACCTACCATGGGCCTGCCATGCATGGGCCTACCATAGACCTACCTTAGGCCTACCATAGGGCTACCATAGACCCACCGTAGACCTACCGTAGGCCTACCGTCGCCCACCATGGACCTATGCATAGGCTGTCCATAGGCTTACCACACGCCTACCATAGACGTACCACACGCTGACCATAGGCCTGTGCATAGGCTAGGTATGGGTCGACCGTCGCTTTATGCGGGGGTACACCCTGGCTTACGATAGGCTTACCATAGCGCTACCATAGGGCTACCCTAGATCTATGCATAGGCTATGCATAGCCTACGCAGATGCTTACGGTAGACCTACGGTTGGCCCATGAAAGGCCTACGCATAGGGTATTACAGGGACTATCGGGCGAAGCGCTGGTAGGCCTATGCACAGGCTATGCGCGGGCCTACCATTGGCCGGTGCATTGCCTTTGGATAGGGGATCCTGAACTAACCTGTCAGGGCTGCAAGGCTGCATGAGCCTCAGGGCACTCCACTACGTGCTGAAGGTACGGTCGCGGAAGACGGGAAGCGCTTCCGGCCTGGAGAAAAAAATTACGCTACCGAGGACCCCCACATACTTATATTATGGCTGGAGTGATGATAGCTGAAGTGAAGCATGTGAGAGTGATGTTGGTGGCCGTTGCCCCGCCGATACCGTTGGTGACGCCACTCAAGAGCATAGGTGGAAGAGGAGAAGTGCCGCGCCAGCCACACTTTGCGAGCCCGGTGACCTGGACGACCGGCGCGCATAGCGGCCGCGGTGAGGGACCACCCCCTGCGCACCCCGTCTGGCGTCGAGAAAGCGCCACGCTTGCTATGCCCTGGACGACCGTCGTGCATAGTGGCCGCGGTGAGGGACCAACCCCCGCGCACCCTCTGTGGTGTCGAGAAAGTGCCACGCTTGCTATGCCCTGGACGACCGGCGCGCATAGCGGCCGCGGTGAGGGACCACCCCCTGCGCACCCCGTCTGGCGTCGAGAAAATGCCACGCCTGCTATGCCCTGGACGACCGTCGTGCATAGCGGCCGCGCTCAGGGACCACCTCCTGCGCAGCCCCTACGGTGTCGAGAAAGTGCCACTCCTGCCACGCTTTACGAATCCGAACCGAATAGGGAGACCACCCCCAGCGCACCCCCTGAGATGTCGAGGAAGTGCCAAGCCTGTCACGCTTTGCGAGCCCAAAACGGATAGGGAGACCACCCCCAGCGCACCCCCTGTGGTGTCGAGGAAGTGCCACGCCTGCCGCGCTTTGCAAGACCGAAACGGATAGGGAGACCACCCCCAGCGCAGCCCCTGTGGTGTCGAGGAAGTGGCACACCTGCCATGCTTTGCGAGACCGAAATGGATAGGGAGACCACCCCCGGCGCACCCCCTGGTGTCGAGGAAGTGCCACGCCTGCCGCGCCTTGCGAGCCCGAAACGGATAGGGAGACCATCCCTAGCGCAGCCCCTATGGTGTCGAGGAAGTGCCACTCCTGCCGCGCTTTGCAAGCCCGAAACGGACAGGGCAACCACCCCCAGCGCACCCCCTTATGGTGTCGAGGAGGTGCCACGCTTGCCACGCTTTGCGAGCCCGAAACGGATAGGCAGACCCCCCCCCCAGCGCACCCCCTGTGTTGTCGAGGAAGTGCAACGCCTGCCACGCTTTGCAAGACCGAAACGGATATGGAGACCACCCCCAGCGCAGCCCCTGTGGTGTCGAGGAAGTGGCACACCTGCCACGTTTTGCGAGACCGAAATGGATAGGGAGACCACCCCCAGCGCACCCCCTGGTGTCGAGGAAGTGCCACACCTGCCGCGCTTTGCGAGCCCGAAACGGATAGGGAGACCACCCCCAGCGCAGCCCCTGTGGTGTCGAGGAAGTGGCACGCCTGCCACACTGTGCGAGCCCGAAACCGATAGGGCAACCATCCCCAGCAACCCCCCTTATGGTGTCGAGGAAGTGCCACTCCTGCCACGCTTTACGAATCCGAAACGGATAGGGAGACCACCCCCAGCGCACCCCCTGAGATGCCGAGGAAGTGCAACGCCTGCCACGCTTTGCAAGACCGAGACGGATATGGAGACCACCCCCAGCGCAGCCCCTGTGGTGTCGAGGAAGTGGCACACCTGCCACGTTTCGCGAGACCGAAATGGATAGGGAGACCACCCCCGGCGCACCCCCTGGTGTCGAGGAAGTGCCACGCCTGCCGCGCTCTGCGAGCCCGAAACGGATGGGGAGACCACCCCCAGCGCAGCCCCTGTGGTGTCGAGGAACTGCCACGCCTGCCACGCTTTGCGAGCCCGAAACCGATAGGGCCACCATCCCCAGCGACCCCCCTTACGGTGTCGAGGAAGTGCCACTCCTGCCACGCTTTACGAATCCGAAACGGATAGGGAGACCACCCGCAGCGCACGCCCTGAGATGCCGAGGAAGTGCCACGCCTGCCACGCTTTGCGAGCCCGAAACGGATAGGGAGACCACCCCCAGCGCACCCCCTGTGGTGTCGAGGAAGTGGCACGCCTGCCACACTTTGCAAGACCGAAACGGATAGGGAGACCATCCCCCAGCGCAGCCCCTGTGGTGTCGAGGAAGTGGAACACCTGCCACGTTTTGCGAGACCGAAGTGGATAGGGAGACCACCCCCAGCGCACCCCCTGTGGTGTCGAGAAAATGCCACGCCTGCCGCGCTTTCCAAGCCCGAAACGGATAGGGAGACCACCCCCAGCGCAGCCTCTCTGGTGTCGACGAACTGCCACGCCTGCCGCGCCTCGCGAACCCGCAACGGATAGGGCAACCACCCCCAGCGCACCCCCTTATGGTGTCGAGGAAGTGCCACGCCTTTGATGGCTTATAATCACCATCTCTGAGGAGAAGGCGCTGGTCAAACGACCAGCCCGCCCTTCCATCAAGTCTGGTGGTGCGACGAGGAGGAGTTGCTGTAAGGAGAAGAGGTGGAGGCGCGAGCAGCGAAGGGGAGCGAGAGGGGGACGGAGGAGAATGCGAGAGGGGGGATCCAGCTTGAGAGGCGCCGGTGGGCTACTGGGACCCGATGGGGCTCTCCAAGGATGGCGACATGACTAAGTTCAAGCGCCGCAGGGCTAGCGAGCTGAAGCACGGGCGCATCTGCATGTACGCCACCCTCGGGTACATCGTGCCAGAGTATTTCCGGTTCCCTGGGTTCCTGTCGGTGTCCGAGAACCTGAAGTTCGCGGACATGCCCAGCGGCATCAACGGCATGTTCTCCACGCCAGTCGCGGGGGGTCTGCAGATCTTCCTCTTCATGGGTTTCCTGGAGGCGCGAGGAAGGGGCCGAACACAGCACGCAGGAACACACACACACACACACTGTTCCTCAGGCGGACAGGCGACAGGACCACAGGGAGTACTGAGGCGGGGCACGCTTAGCTCCATGCAGAAACATCCACACACACACACACACACACGACACACACACACACACACACACACACACACACACACACGACACACACACAGACACACACACACACACACACACACGGCATGCCGTATCTCGGCCTGGTTTCTTGGGCAGTGTTCCCTGAATACCCAGCCCGCCCGCGCTCCCGCTTGCAGCCTTGCGCAAGGCCGTACACGCATGCTCCGCTTGTGGTTGCTCTCTACACGGCGTTGTCCTCCAGCACCCCTTTGTTAGCAAAAGTTTGTCCAGTGCCTCCTGCCAGCCCGCCGGCCATGCGGCAAGCCAGCCCTTTTTGTCCGCCTGTGCGAGGTCGGCCTCCTGAGACAAGACGGCAGCCGCGCCCCGGGCGACTTCGAGAACGTGGGCCGGCTGGGCGTGCCGTACGCCGAGGGCGAGCAGGACCCCGAGGCGAGGAAGCGCGCCTTGAACTCGGAGCTGGCGAACGGTCGCTTGGCGATGGTGGCCTTCATGGGCATGCTGTTCCAGAACGGCACCTTCGGGTCCACCGGCCCTGAGATGTGGCTGCCGTCGTCCGCCTTCGAGAACGAGCTGGGCGTTCAGGCTGCCGCTGCAGGGGGCGAAGGAACGACCTTCGGCAGGAGCAGGAGCAGGAGGAGGAGCCATCAATTTCAAGGGAGTAGCAAATCACAGCCCTCCATCTGTATCTACGTGCTGCACACCTTCAGGTTTCATGGCTTGGTGTCGTAGATCACGCATTGTGCGAGAGGGACAGCTTGATCGCTGTCCATTTGTGCTTACGTTGCACACTTCTTGTTCTCGTATCGTAAAAGTTGGAAATGTATCATGCTCGAGCCCTGGAGAAGGTATCGCTCTCTATCTGTGAACGGTTGACAGTGTGTTCTGCGAAGGCGCGCTTCCCACAGCCGCGAGCCACGTTTTGATGGCTCATGATCCTCAACTCTGCGGAGACGGCGCTGCTCAAACGACCAGCCCGCCCTTCCAGCAAGTCTGGTAGTGCGACGAGGAGGAGTTGCTGTAAGAAGGATAGGTGGAGGCATGAGCAGCCAAGGGGAGCGAGAGGGGGACGGAGGAGAATGCGAGAGGGGGGATCCTGCTCGAGAGGCGCCGGTGGGCTACTGGGACCCGATGGGGCTCTCCAAGGATGGCGACGTGACTAAGTTCAAGCGCCGCAGGGCTAGTGAGCTGAAGCACGGGCGCATCTGCATGTACGCCACCCTCGGGTACATCGTGCCAGAGTATTTCCGGTTCCCTGGGTTCCTGTCAGTGTCCGAGAACCTGAAGTTCGCGGACATGCCCAGCGGCATCAACGGCATGTTCTCCACGCCAGTCGCGGGGGGTCTGCAGATCTTCCTGTTCATGGGTTTCTTGGAGGCGCGAGGGAGGGGCCGAACGCAGCACGCAGGAACACACTTTTTTCCGCAGGCGGACAGGCGACAAGACCACAGCGAGTGCTAAGGCGGGGCACGCACACAGACACACACACACACACACACACAACACACACACACGCACGCACACACACACACACACACGGCATGCCGTATCTCGGCCTGGTTTCTTTGGCAGTGTTTTTTGAAAACCCAGCCCGCCCGCGCTCCCGCTTGAACCGCTGTGCAAGTCCGTACATGCATGCTCCGCCTGTGGCTGCACTCTACACGGTGTTGTTCTCCAGCACCCTCTTTCTGGCAAAAGGTTGGCCGGTGCCCCCTGCCAGCCCAAGCTGGCCCACGATTCCCCCAGCCCTTTTTGTCCGCCTGTGCGAGGTCGGCCTCCTGAGACAAGACGGCAGCCGCGCCCCGGGCGACTTCGAGAACGTGGGCCGGCTGGGCGTGCCGTACGCCGAGGGCGAGCAGGACCCCGAGGCGAGGAAGCGCGCCTTGAACTCGGAGCTGGCGAACGGTCGCTTGGCGATGGTGGCCTTCATGGGCATGCTGTTCCAGAACGGCACCTTCGGGTCCACCGGCCCTGAGATGTGGCTGCCGTCGTCCGCCTTCGAGAACGAGCTGGGCGTTCAGGCTGCCGCTGCAGGGGGCGAAGGAACGACCTTCGGCAGGAGCAGGAGCAGGAGCAGGAGGAGCCATCTATTTCAAGGGAGTATCAAATCATAGCCTCATGTTGAAGAGGGGCCACCCTCCATATGTATGTACGTGCTGCACACCTTCAGGTTTCGGGGCTTAGTGTCGTAGATAACGCATTATGCGCACATGTTGCACACTTCTTGTTTTCGTATCGTAGAATTGAAAATGTATCATGCTCGAGCCCTGGAAAAGGTATCGCTCTCCATCCGTGAACGGTTGATAATGTGTTCTGCGAAGGCGCGCTTCGCACAGCCGCGAGCCACATTTTGATGGCTCATGATCATCAACTCTGAGGAGAAGGCGCTGGTCAAAAGATCAGCCCGCCATTCCAGCAAGTCTGGTGGTGCGGCGAGGAGGAGTTGCTGTAAGGAGCAGAGGTGGAGGCATGAGCAGCGAAGGGGAGCGAGAGGGGGGCAGAGGAGAATGCGAGAGGGGGGATCCTGCTCGAGAGGCGCCGGTGGGCTACTGGGACCCGATGGGGCTCTCCAAGGATGGCGACATGACTAAGTTCAAGCGCCGCAGGGCTAGCGAGCTGAAGCACGGGCGCATCTGCATGTACGCCACCCTCGGGTACATCGTGCCAGAGTATTTCCGGTTCCCTGGGTTCCTGTCGGTGTCCGAGAACCTGAAGTTCGCGGACATGCCCAGCGGCATCAACGGCATGTTCTCCACTCCAGTCGCGGGGGGTCTGCAGATCTTCTTGTTCATGGGTTTCCTGGAGGCCCGAGGGAGGGGCCGAACACAGCACGCAGGAACACACACTTTTCCTCAGGCGGACAGGCGACAGGACCACAGCGAATACGAAGGCGGGACACGCTTAGCTCCATGCAGAAACATACACAGACACACACACACACACACACACATACGGCATGCCGTATCTCGGCCTGGTGTGCTCCCAGAATCCGCAGCCCGCCCGCGCTCCCGCTTGCACCCCTGCGCAAGTCCGTACATGCATGCTCCGCCTGTAGCTGCTCTCTCTACACGGCGTTGTCCTCTGGCACCCCTTTGTTGGCAAAAGTTTGACTGGCACCCCCTGCCAGCCCAAGCTGGCCCACGATTCCCCCAGCCCGCCGGCCGTGCGGCAAGCCAGCCCCCTCTGTCCGCCTGTGCGAGGTCGGCCTCCTGAGACAAGACGGCAGCCGCGCCCCGGGCGACTTCGAGAACGTGGGCCGGCTGGGCGTGCCGTACGCCGAGGGCGAGCAGGACCCCGAGGCGAGGAAGCGCGCCTTGAACTCGGAGCTGGCGAACGGTCGCTTGGCGATGGTGGCCTTCATGGGCATGCTGTTCCAGAACGGCACCTTCGGGTCCACCGGCCCTGAGATGTGGCTGCCGTCGTCCGCCTTCGAGAACGAGCTGGGCGTTCAGGCTGCCGCTGCAGGGGGCGAAGGAACGAACTTCGGCAGGAGCAGGAGCAGGAGCAGGAGAAGCCATCAATTTCAAGGGAGTATCAAATCATAGCCTCATGTTGAAGAGGGGCCACCCTCCATATGTATGTACGTGCTGCACACCTTCAGGTTTCGGGGCTTAGTGTCGTAGATAACGCATTATGCGCACATGTTGCACACTTCTTGTTTTCGTATCGTAGAATTGAAAATGTATGATGCTCGAGCCCTGGAAAAGGTATCGCTCTTCATCCATTAACGGTTGACAGTGTGTTCTGCCAAGGCGCGCTTCGCAGAGGCGGGAGCCACATTTTGATGGCTCATGATCATCAATTCTGAGGAGAAGGCGCTGGTCAAACGATCAGCCCGCCCTTCCATCAAGTCTGGTGGTGCGACGAGGAGGAGTTGCTGCAAGGAGCAGAGGTGGAGGCATGAGCAGCGAAGGGGAGCCAGAGGGGGGCAGAGGAGAATGCGAGAGGGGGGATCCTGCTTGAGAGGCGCCGGTGGGCTACTGGGACCCGATGGGGCTCTCCAAGGATGGCGACATGACTAAGTTCAAGCGCCGCAGGGCTAGCGAGCTGAAGCACGGGCGCATCTGCATGTACGCCACCCTCGGGTATATCGTGCCAGAGTATTTCCGGTTCCCTGGGTTCCTGTCGGTGTCCGAGAACCTGAAGTTCGCGGACATGCCCAGCGGCATCAACGGCATGTTCTCCACTCCAGTCGCGGGGGGTCTGCAGATCTTCTTGTTCATGGGTTTCCTGGAGGCCCGAGGGAGGGGCCGAACACAGCACGCAGGAATACACACTTTTCCTCAGGCGGACAGGCGACAGGACCACAGCGAGCTCTAAGGCGGGGCACGCTTAGCTCCATGCAGAAACATACGCAGACACACAGACACACACACACACACACCGCATGCCGTATCTCGGCCTGGTGTGCTCCCAGAATCCGCAGCCCGCCCGCGCTCCCGCTTGCACCCCTGCGCAAGTCCGTACATGCATGCTCCGCCTGTAGCTGCTCTCTCTACACGGCGTTGTCCTCTGGCACCCCTTTGTTGGCAAAAGTTTGACTGGCGCCCCCTGCCAGCCCAAGCTGGCCCACGATTCCCCCAGCCCGCCGGCCGTGCGGCAAGCCAGCCCCCTCTGTCCGCCTGTGCGAGGTCGGCCTCCTGAGACAAGACGGCAGCCGCGCCCCGGGCGACTTCGAGAACGTGGGCCGGCTGGGCGTGCCGTACGCCGAGGGCGAGCAGGACCCCGAGGCGAGGAAGCGCGCCTTGAACTCGGAGCTGGCGAACGGTCGCTTGGCGATGGTGGCCTTCATGGGCATGCTGTTCCAGAACGGCACCTTCGGGTCCACCGGCCCTGAGATGTGGCTGCCGTCGTCCGCCTTCGAGAGCGAGCTGGGCGTTCAGGCTGCCGCTGCAGGGGGCGAAGGAACGACCTTCGGCAGGAGCAGAAACAGGAGGAGGAGGAGGAGCCATCAACTTCAAGGGAGTGTCAAGTCATAGCCCTATGTTGAAGTGGGGCCGCCCTCCATATGTTTGTACATGCTGCACACCTTCAGGTTTCGGGGCTTAGTGTCGTAGATGACGCATTGTGCGAGAGGGACAGCTTGATCGCCCTCCATTCGTGCATATGTTGCACACTTCTTGTTCTCGCACCGTGAAAGTTGAAAATGTATGATGCTCGAGCCCTGGAAAAGGTATCGCACTCCATTCGTGAACGGTTGACAATGTGTTCTGCGAAGGCGCGCTTCGCAAAGGCGGGAACCACATCTTGATGGTTCATGATCATCAAATCTGAAGAGAAAGCGCTGGCCAAACGACCAGCCCGCCCTTCAGCAAGTCTGGTGGTGCGACGAGGAGGAGTTGCTGTAAGGAGCAGAGGTGGAGGCGTGAGCAGCCAAGGGGAGCGAGAGGGGGACAGAGGATAATGCGAGAGGGGGGATCCTGCTTGAGAGGCGCCGGTGGGCTACTGGGACCCGATGGGGCTCTCCAAGGATGGCGACATGACTAAGTTCAAGCGCCGCAGGGCTAGCGAGCTGAAGCACGGGCGCATCTGCATGTACGCCACCCTCGGGTACATCGTGCCAGAGTATTTCCGGTTCCCTGGGTTCCTGTCAGTGTCCGAGAACTTGAAGTTCGCGGACATGCCCAGCGGCATCAACGGCATGTTCTCCACGCCAGTCGCGGGGGGTCTGCAGATCTTCCTGTTCATGGGTTTCCTGGAGGCGCGAGGGAGGGGCCGAACACAGCACGCAGGAACACACTTTTTTCCGCAGGCGGACAGGCGACAGGACCACAGGGAGTACTAAGGTGGGGCACGCTTAGCTCCATGCAGAAACATACACAGACACACAGACACACACGGCATGCCGTATCTCGGCTTGGTTTCCTTGGCAGTGCTCCCAGAATCCGCAGCCCGCACGCGCTCCCGCTTGCACCCCTGCGCAAGTCCGTACATGCATGCTCCGCCTGTAGCTGCTCTCTCTACACGGCGTTGTCCTCCGGCACTCCTTTGTGTCCGGTGCCCCCTGCCAGCCCAAGCTGGCCCACGATTCCCCCAGCCCACCGGCCGTGCGGCAAGCCAGCCCCCTTTGTCCGCCTGTGCGAGGTCGGCCTCCTGAGGCAAGACGGCAGCCGCGCCCCGGGCGACTTCGAGAACGTGGGCCGGCTGGGCGTGCCGTACGCCGAGGGCGAGCAGGACCCCGAGGCGAGGAAGCGCGCCTTGAATTCGGAGCTGGCGAACGGTCGCTTGGCGATGGTGGCCTTCATGGGCATGCTGTTCCAGAACGGCACCTTCGGGTCCACCGGCCCTGAGATGTGGCTGCCGTCGTCCGCCTTCGAGAACGAGCTGGGCGTTCAGGCTGCCGCTGCAGGGGGCGAAGGAACGAACTTCGGCAGGAGCAGGAGGAGGAGCCATCAATTTCAAGGGAGTATCAAATCATAGCCCCATGTTGGAGAGGGGACGACCTCCATGTGTATGTACGTACTTCACACCTTCAGGTTTCGGGGCTTAGTGTCGTAGATAACGCATTGCGCGACAGGGACAATTTGATCACTCTCCATTCGTGCATATGTTGCACACTCCTCGTTCTCGTATCGTAGAAATTGAAAATGTATCATGCTCGAGCCCTGGAAAAGGTATCGCTCTTCATCCGTGAACGGTTGACAGTGTGTTCTGCGAAGGCGCGCTTCGCAAAGGCGGGAGCCACATTTTGATAGTTCATGATCATCAACTCTTCGGAGAAAGCGCTGGCCAAACGATCAGCCCGCTATTCCAGCAAGCCTGGTGGTGCGACGAGGAGGAGTTGCTGCAAGGAGCAGAGGTGGAGGCATGAGCAGCGAAGGGGAGCGAGAGGCGGACAGAGGAGAATGCGAGAGGGGGGATCCTGCTCGAGAGGCGCCGGTGGGCTACTGGGACCCGATGGGGCTCTCCAAGGATGGCGACATGACTAAGTTCAAGCGCCGCAGGGCTAGCGAGCTGAAGCACGGGCGCATCTGCATGTACGCCACCCTCGGGTATATCGTGCCAGAGTATTTCCGGTTCCCTGGGTTCCTGTCGGTGTCCGAGAACCTGAAGTTCGCGGACATGCCCAGCGGCATCAACGGCATGTTCTCCACGCCAGTCGCGGGGGGTCTGCAGATCTTCTTGTTCATGGGTTTCCTGGAGGCCCGAGGGAGGGGCCGAACACAGCACGCAGGAACACACAGTTTTCCTCAGGCGGACAGGCGACAGGACCACAGCGAGCTCTAAGGCAGGGCACGCTTAGCTCCATGCAGAAACATACGCAGACACACAGACACACACGGCATTCCGTATCTCGGCCTGGTGTGCTCCCAGAATCCGCAGCCCGCCCGCGCTCCCGCTTGCACCCCTGCGCAAGTCCGTACATGCATGCTCCGCCTGTAGCTGCTCTCTCTACACGGCGTTGTCCTCCGGCACCCCTTTGTTGACAAAAGTTTGACTGGCGCCCCCTGCCAGCCCAAGCTGGCCCACGATTCCCCCAGCCCGCCGGCCGTGCGGCAAGCCAGCCCCCTCTGTCCGCCTGTGCGAGGTCGGCCTCCTGAGACAAGACGGCAGCCGCGCCCCGGGCGACTTCGAGAACGTGGGCCGGCTGGGCGTTCCGTACGCCGAGGGCGAGCAGGACCCCGAGGCGAGGAAGCGCGCCTTGAACTCGGAGCTGGCGAACGGTCGCTTGGCGATGGTGGCCTTCATGGGCATGCTGTTCCAGAACGGCACCTTCGGGTCCACCGGCCCTGAGATGTGGCTGCCGTCGTCCGCCTTCGAGAACGAGCTGGGCGTTCAGGCTGCCGCTGCAGGGGGTGAAGGAACGAACTTCGGCAGGAGCAGGAGCAGGAGCAAGAGGAGCCATCAATTTCAAGGGAGTATCAAAACATAGCCCCATGTTGAAGAGGGGCCGCCCTCCATATGCATGTACGTGCTGCACACCTTCAGGTTTCGGGGCTTAGTGTCGTAGATAACGCATTGTGCGCACATGTTGCACACTCCTCGTTCTCGCATCGTAGAATTGAAACGTATACTGCTCGAGTCCTGGAAAGGGTATCGGTCTCCATCCGTGAACGGTTGACAATGTGTTCTGCGGAGGCGCGCTTCGCAAAGGCGGGAGCCACATTTGGATGGCTCATGACCATGAACTCTTCGGAGAAAGCGCTGGCCAAACGATCAGCCCGCTATTCCAGCAAGCCTGGTGGTGCGACGAGGAGGAGTTGCTGTAAGGAGCAGAGGTGGAGGCATGAACAGCGAAGGGGAGCGAGAGGGGGGCAGAGGAGAATGCGAGAGGGGGGATCCAGCTTGAGAGGCGCCGGTGGGCTACTGGGACCCGATGGGGCTCTCCAAGGATGGCGACATGACTAAGTTCAAGCGCCGCAGGGCTAGCGAGCTGAAGCACGGGCGCATCTGCATGTACGCCACCCTCGGGTACATCGTGCCAGAGTATTTCCGGTTCCCTGGGTTCCTGTCGGTGTCCGAGAACCTGAAGTTCGCGGACATGCCCAGCGGCATCAACGGCATGTTCTCCACTCCAGTCGCGGGGGGTCTGCAGATCTTCTTGTTCATGGGTTTCCTGGAGGCCCGAGGGAGGGGCCGAACACAGCACGCAGGAACACACACTTTTCCTCAGGCGGACAGGCGACAGGACCACAGCGAGCTCTAAGGCAGGGCACGCTTAGCTCCATGCAGAAACATACGCAGACACACAGACACACACCGCATGCCGTATCTCGGCCTGGTGTGCTCCCAGAATCCGCAGCCCGCCCGCGCTCCCGCTTGCACCCCTGCGCAAGTCCGTACATGCATGCTCCGCCTGTAGCTGCTCTCTCTACACGGCGTTGTCCTCCGGCACTCCTTTGTGTCTGGTGCCCCCTGCCAGCCCAAGCTGGCCCACGATTCCCCCAGCCCGCCGGCCGTGCGGCAAGCCAGCCCCCTCTGTCCGCCTGTGCGAGGTCGGCCTCCTGAGACAAGACGGCAGCCGCGCCCCGGGCGACTTCGAGAACGTGGGCCGGCTGGGCGTGCCGTACGCCGAGGGCGAGCAGGACCCCGAGGCGAGGAAGCGCGCCTTGAACTCGGAGCTGGCGAACGGTCGCTTGGCGATGGTGGCCTTCATGGGCATGCTGTTCCAGAACGGCACCTTCGGGTCCACCGGCCCTGAGATGTGGCTGCCGTCGTCCGCCTTCGAGAACGAGCTGGGCGTTCAGGCTGCCGCTGCAGGGGGCGAAGGAACGAACTTCGGCAGGAGCAGGAGCAGGAGCAAGAGGAGCCATCAATTTCAAGGGAGTATCAAATCATAGCCTCATGTTGAAGAGGGGCCACCCTCCATATGTATGTACGTGCTGCACACCTTCAGGTTTCGGGGCTTAGGGTCGTAGATAACGCATTATGCGCACATGTTGCACACTTCTTGTTTTCGTATCGTAGAACTGAAAATGTATGATGCTCGAGCCCTGGAAAAGGTATCGCTCTTCATCCATTAACGGTTGACAGTGTGTTCTGCCAAGGCGCGCTTCGCAGAGGCGGGAGCCACATTTTGATGGCTCATGATCATCAACTCTGAGGAGAAGGCGCTGGTCAAACGATCAGCCCGCCCTTCCATCAAGTCTGGTGGTGCGACGAGGAGGAGTTGCTGCAAGGAGCAGAGGTGGAGGCATGAGCAGCGAAGGGGAGCGAGAGGGGGGCAGAGGAGAATGCGAGAGGGGGGATCCTGCTCGAGAGGCGCCGGTGGGCTACTGGGACCCGATGGGGCTCTCCAAGGATGGCGACATGACTAAGTTCAAGCGCCGCAGGGCTAGCGAGCTGAAGCACGGGCGCATCTGCATGTACGCCACCCTCGGGTATATCGTGCCAGAGTATTTCCGGTTCCCTGGGTTCCTGTCGGTGTCCGAGAACCTGAAGTTCGCGGACATGCCCAGCGGCATCAACGGCATGTTCTCCACTCCAGTCGCGGGGGGTCTGCAGATCTTCTTGTTCATGGGTTTCCTGGAGGCCCGAGGGAGGGGCCGAACACAGCACGCAGGAACACACACTTTTCCTCAGGCGGACAGGCGACAGAACCACAGCGAGCTCTAAGGCAGGGCACGCTTAGCTCCATGCAGAAACATACGCAGACACACAGGCACACGCACACACACACACACACACACACACACACACCGCATGCCGTATCTCGGCCTGGCGTGCTCCCAGAATCCGCAGCCCGCCCGCGCTCCCGCTTGCACCCCTGCGCAAGTCCGTACATGCATGCTCCGCCTGTAGCTGCTCTCTCTACACGGCGTTGTCCTCTGGCACCCCTTTGTTGGCAAAAGTTTGACTGGCGCCCCCTGCCAGCCCAAGCTGGCCCACGATTCCCCCAGCCCGCCGGCCGTGCGGCAAGCCAGCCCCCTCTGTCCGCCTGTGCGAGGTCGGCCTCCTGAGACAAGACGGCAGCCGCGCCCCGGGCGACTTCGAGAACGTGGGCCGGCTGGGCGTGCCGTACGCCGAGGGCGAGCAGGACCCCGAGGCGAGGAAGCGCGCCTTGAACTCGGAGCTGGCGAACGGTCGCTTGGCGATGGTGGCCTTCATGGGCATGCTGTTCCAGAACGGCACCTTCGGGTCCACCGGCCCTGAGATGTGGCTGCCGTCGTCCGCCTTCGAGAACGAGCTGGGCGTTCAGGCTGCCGCTGCAGGGGGTGAAGGAACGACCTTCGGCAGGAGCAGAAACAGGAGCAGGAGGAGCCATCAGTTTCAAGGGAGTATCAAAACATAGCCCCATGTTGAAGAGGGGCCGCCCTCCATATGCATGTACGTGCTGCACACCTTCAGGTTTCGGGGCTTGGTGTCGTAGATAACGCATTGTGCGCACATGTTGCACACTCCTCGCTCTCGTATCGTAGAATTGAAAATGTATACTGCTCGAGTCCTGGAAAGGGTATCGCTCTCCATCCGTGAACGGTTGATAATGTGTTCTGCGAAGGCGCGTTTCGCAAAGGCAGGAGCCACATTTTGATGGCTCATGATCATCAACTCTTCGGAGAAGGCGCTGGTCAAACGATCAGCCCGCTTTTCCAGCAAGCCTGGTGGTGCGACGAGGAGGAGTTGCTGTAAGGAGCAGAGGTGGAGGCATGAACAGCTAAGGGGAGCGAGAGGGGGACGGAGGAGAATGTGAGAGGGGGGATCCAGCTTGAGAGGCGCCGGTGGGCTACTGGGACCCGATGGGGCTCTCCAAGGATGGCGACATGACTAAGTTCAAGCGCCGCAGGGCTAGCGAGCTGAAGCACGGGCGCATATGCATGTACGCCACCCTCGGGTACATCGTGCCAGAGTATTTCCGGTTCCCTGGGTTCCTGTCGGTGTCCGAGAACCTGAAGTTCGCGGACATGCCCAGCGGCATCAACGGCATGTTCTCCACGCCAGTCGCGGGGGGTCTGCAGATCTTCCTGTTCATGGGTTTCCTGGAGGCCCGAGGGAGGGGCCGAACACAGCACGCAGGAACACACACTTTTCCTCAGGCGGACAGGCGACAGGACCACAGCGAGTACTAAGGCGGGGCACGTTTAGCTCCATGCAGAAACATACACAGACACACAGACACGCACGGCATGCCGTATCTCGGCCTGGTGTGCTCCCAGAATCCGCAGCCCGCCCGCGCTCCCGCTTGCACCCCTGCGCAAGTCCGTACATGCATGCTCCGCCTGTAGCTGCTCTCTCTACACGGCGTTGTCCTCTGGCACCCCTTTGTTGGCAAAAGTTTGACTGGCGCCCCCTGCCAGCCCAAGCTGGCCCACGATTCCCCCAGCCCGCCGGCCGTGCGGCAAGCCAGCCCCCTCTGTCCGCCTGTGCGAGGTCGGCCTCCTGAGACAAGACGGCAGCCGCGCCCCGGGCGACTTCGAGAACGTGGGCCGGCTGGGCGTGCCGTACGCCGAGGGCGAGCAGGACCCCGAGGCGAGGAAGCGCGCCTTGAACTCGGAGCTGGCGAACGGTCGCTTGGCGATGGTGGCCTTCATGGGCATGCTGTTCCAGAACGGCACCTTCGGGTCCACCGGCCCTGAGATGTGGCTGCCGTCGTCCGCCTTCGAGAACGAGCTGGGCGTTCAGGCTGCCGCTGCAGGGGGCGAAGGAACGACCTTCGGCAGGAGCAGGAGCAGGAGCAGGAGGAGCCATCAAGTTCAAGGGAGTATCAAAACATGGCCCCATGTTGAAGAGGGGCCGCCCTCCATATGTATGTACGTGCTGCACACCTTCAGGTTTCGGGGCTTAGTGTCGTAGATAACGCATTATGCGCACATGTTGCACACTTCTTGTTTTCGTATCGTAGAATTGTAAATTTATAATGCTCGAGCCCTGGAAAAGGTATCGCTCTTCATCCATTAACGGTTGACAATGTGTTCTGCGAAGGCGCGCTTCGCAGAGGCGGGAGCCACCTTTTGATGGCTCATGATCATCAACTCTTCGGAGAAGGCGCTGGTCGAACGATCAGCCCGCCCTTCCAGCAAGTCTGGTGGTGCGGCGAGGAGGAGTTGCTGTAAGGAGCAGAGGTGGAGGCATGAACAGCGAAGGGGAGCGAGAGGGGGACAGAGGAGAATGCGAGAGGGAGGATCCAGCTTGAGAGGCGCCGGTGGGCTACTGGGACCCGATGGGGCTCTCCAAGGATGGCGACATGACTAAGTTCAAGCGCCGCAGGGCTAGCGAGCTGAAGCACGGGCGCATCTGCATGTACGCCACCCTCGGGTACATCGTGCCAGAGTATTTCCGGTTCCCTGGGTTCCTGTCGGTGTCCGAGAACCTGAAGTTCGCGGACATGCCCAGCGGCATCAACGGCATGTTCTCCACGCCAGTCGCGGGGGGTCTGCAGATCTTCCTGTTCATGGGTTTCCTAGAGGCCCGAGGGAGGGGCCGAACACAGCACGCAGGAACACACACTCTTCCTCAGGCGGACAGGCGACAGGACCGCAGCGAGTACTAAGGCGGGGCACGCTTAGCTCCATGCGGAAACATACGCAGACACACAGACACATACGGCATGCCGTATCTCGGCCTGGTGTCCTCCCAGAATCCGCAGCCCGCCCGCGCTCCCGCTTGCACCCCTGCGCAAGTCCGTACATGCATGCTCCGCCTGTAGCTGCTCTCTCTCTCTGTCCTCCGGCACCCCTTTGTTGGCAAAAGTTTGTCCGGTGCCCCCTGCCAGCCCAAGCTGGCCCACGATTCCCCCAGCCCGCCGGCCGTGCGGCAAGCCAGCCCCCTCTGTCCGCCTGTGCGAGGTCGGCCTCCTGAGACAAGACGGCAGCCGCGCCCCGGGCGACTTCGAGAACGTGGGCCGGCTGGGCGTGCCGTACGCCGAGGGCGAGCAGGACCCCGAGGCGAGGAAGCGCGCCTTGAACTCGGAGCTGGCGAACGGTCGCTTGGCGATGGTGGCCTTCATGGGCATGCTGTTCCAGAACGGCACCTTCGGGTCCACCGGCCCTGAGATGTGGCTGCCGTCGTCCGCCTTCGAGAACGAGCTGGGCGTTCAGGCTGCCGCTGCAGGGGGCGAAGGAACGACCTTCGGCAGAAGCAGGAGCAGGAGGAGCCATCAACTTCAAGGGAGTATCAAATCACAGCCCCATGTTGAAGAGGGGCCGCCCTCCATATGTATGTACGTGCTGCACACCTTCAGGTTTCGGGGCTTAGTGTCGTAGATAACGCATTATGCGCACATGTTGCACACTTCTTGTTTTCGCATCGTAGAATTGAAAATGTATAATGCTCGAGTCCTGGAAAAGGTATCGCTCTTCATCCATTAACGGTTGACAATGTGTTCTGCGAAGGCGCGCTTCGCAGAGGCGGGAGCCACCTTTTGATGGCTCATGATCATCAACTCTTCGGAGAAGGCGCTGGTCGAACGATCAGCCCGCCCTTCCAGCAAGTCTGGTGGTGCGGCGAGGAGGAGTTGCTGTAAGGAGCAGAGGTGGAGGCATGAACAGCGAAGGGGAGCGAGAGGGGGACAGAGGAGAATGCGAGAGGGAGGATCCAGCTTGAGAGGCGCCGGTGGGCTACTGGGACCCGATGGGGCTCTCCAAGGATGGCGACATGACTAAGTTCAAGCGCCGCAGGGCTAGCGAGCTGAAGCACGGGCGCATCTGCATGTACGCCACCCTCGGGTACATCGTGCCAGAGTATTTCCGGTTCCCTGGGTTCCTGTCGGTGTCCGAGAACCTGAAGTTCGCGGACATGCCCAGCGGCATCAACGGCATGTTCTCCACGCCAGTCGCGGGGGGTCTGCAGATCTTCCTGTTCATGGGTTTCCTGGAGGCCCGAGGGAGGGGCCGAACACAGCACGCAGGAACACACACTTTTCCTCAGGCGGACAGGCGACAGGACCACAGCGAGTACTAAGGCGGGGCACTCTTAGCTCCATGCGGAAACATACGCAGACACACAGACACATACGGCATGCCGTATCTCGGCCTGGTGTCCTCCCAGAATCCGCAGCCCGCCCGCGCTCCCGCTTGCACCCCTGCGCAAGTCCGTACATGCATGCTCCGCCTGTAGCTGCTCTCTCTCTACACGGCGTTGTCCTCCGGCACCCCTTTGTTGGCAAAAGTTTGTCCGGTGCCCCCTGCCAGCCCAAGCTGGCCCACGATTCCCCCGGCCCGCCGGCCGTGCGGCAAGCCAGCCCCCTCTGTCCGCCTGTGCGAGGTCGGCCTCCTGAGACAAGACGGCAGCCGCGCCCCGGGCGACTTCGAGAACGTGGGCCGGCTGGGCGTGCCGTACGCCGAGGGCGAGCAGGACCCCGAGGCGAGGAAGCGCGCCTTGAACTCGGAGCTGGCGAACGGTCGCTTGGCGATGGTGGCCTTCATGGGCATGCTGTTCCAGAACGGCACCTTCGGGTCCACTGGCCCTGAGATGTGGTTGCCGTCGTCCGCCTTCGAGAACGAGCTGGGCGTTCAGGCTGCCGCTGCAGGGGGCGAAGGAACGACCTTCGGCAGGAGCAGGAGCAGGAGCAGGAGGAGCCATCAACTTCAAGGGAGTAACAAAACATAGCCCCATGTTGAAGAGGGGCCGCCCTCCATATGTATGTACGTGCTGCACACCTTCAGGTTTCGGGGCTTAGTGTCGTAGATAACGCATTATGCGCATATGTTGCACACTTCTTGTTTTCGTATCGTAGAATTGAAAATGTATAATGCTCGAGCCCTGGAAAAGGTATCGCTCTTCATCCATTAACGGTTGACAATGTGTTCTGCGAAGGCGCGCTTCGCAGAGGCGGGAGCCACATTTTGATGGCTCATGATCATCAACTCTTCGGAGAAGGCGCTGGTCGAACGATCAGCCCGCCCTTCCAGCAAGTCTTGTGGTGCGGCGAGGAGGAGTTGCTGTAAGGAGCAGAGGTGGAGGCGTGAACAGCGAAGGGGAGCGAGAGGGGGACAGAGGAGAATGCGAGAGGGAGGATCCAGCTTGAGAGGCGCCGGTGGGCTACTGGGACCCGATGGGGCTCTCCAAGGATGGCGACATGACTAAGTTCAAGCGCCGCAGGGCTAGCGAGCTGAAGCACGGGCGCATCTGCATGTACGCCACCCTCGGGTACATCGTGCCAGAGTATTTCCGGTTCCCTGGGTTCCTGTCGGTGTCCGAGAACCTGAAGTTCGCGGACATGCCCAGCGGCATCAACGGCATGTTCTCCACGCCAGTCGCGGGGGGTCTGCAGATCTTCCTGTTCATGGGTTTCCTGGAGGCCCGAGGGAGGGGCCGAACACAGCACGCAGGAACACACACTTTTCCTCAGGCGGACAGGCGACAGGACCACAGCGAGCACTAAGGCGGGGCACGCTTAGCTCCATGCGGAAACATACGCAGACACACAGACACACACGGCATGCCGTATCTCGGCCTGGTGTCCTCCCAGAATCCGCAGCCCGCCCGCGCTCCCGCTTGCACCCATGCGGAAGTCCGTACATGCATACTCCGCCTGTAGCTGCTCTCTCTACACGGCGTTGTCCTCCGGCACCCCTTTGTTGGCAATTTGACTGGCGCCCCCTGCCAGCCCAAGCTGGCCCACGATTCCCCCAGCCCGCCGGCCGTGCGGCAAGCCAGCCCCCCCTGTCCGCTTGTGCGAGGTCGGCCTCCTGAGACAAGACGGCAGCCGCGCCCCGGGCGACTTCGAGAACGTGGGCCGGCTGGGCGTGCCGTACGCCGAGGGCGAGCAGGACCCCGAGGCGAGGAAGCGCGCCTTGAACTCGGAACTGGCGAACGGTCGCTTGGCGATGGTGGCCTTCATGGGCATGCTGTTCCAGGTGCCGTCAGGGTCTCCGCCTGCTCTTTCCACGTAGGCCTCTTGTTCGTCCCTCTTTCCCTGCTGGCTCTCTCCCTCATCATCCCTCCCCGCTGCAGAGATCTCAGTGTATCCTCCTCCTCCTCCTCCTCCTCCTCCTCCTCCTCCTCCTCCTCCTCCTGCTCGTCCTCCTCCTCCTCCTCATCCTCATCCTCATCCTCCTCCTCCTACTGGACCAACATCGGCTCGCGGTGCTACTACATGTGCCTGGTGCTCACTGGCGTTGCCCAGGTCTGCCCCCTCTCGGGCACCCTATAGGCACTGGCCACCGCGCCGTTCGTGGAGGCTATCGCCGGTGCGCTGGCGCTTTCCTCACGCTCCCTGGCCAGCCGCCCACGTCGCGACGAGCCACTTCTCGGTCCTGGCTGGGACGCCGAGTTCGGCGTCTGTGCTGATGGCATGGGGATAGTTCTATGGGACATTTGCCTCAGTTTCATCGAGCCTCACTTCTGCGCCATGGCGTGCCTCGCGTGCCTGTGTCTACAGCCCCACAAATGTGTCCTGGTGCTGCTGTGGCTGGCTGCTGCGCACCTGCCAGCGGCCCGCGATGCCGTTCGTGCCGCACTCAGGGCATGCGCTCCGAGCTGGTCCGACTTCGCCGTCTCTCTGAAGGTGAAGTACCTCGGCTTCGCATTGGGCCCAGAGGCGTCCCGTCCCTCCTGGACTCCTGGCAGGCGGCGGCCACAAAGTACAAGCAGCGCGCGGCCGTGCTCAAGAGCGTCCCTGTCCCGACGGCTCAGGTGATCACGTTGGACAACGGCTCCACAGTGTCCGTCCTCATGCATGCCGGCCCAGTTGCTGCCCCTACCGGAGTGCCTCATCAAGGGTGAGTTCGACGAGCTGCACCGCATCCTGAAAGCCCCGCCGAAGTCATTCGCGATGGCCGACCTGATCAGTCTAGGTACCTGGGCACCCGGGCCCGCCCTGGCTGCGCTGCTGCATGCTTCCTGGGCCGCTGCATGGCGCGCCGCTCACGTCACGCTGGCGGACTGGACGGTATTCGCGGACGCTTTGCCGGAGCTCGCGTTGGACGCTCTCCCTGCCACCACCGTCATCTCGGGCCGATGGGGCGCCCCGTTCTGGCAACAGACCGAGTCCACGTTACAGTACCTCTTGGCCGTCGACGCCGCTGCGGTCAAGGCGCCCAGCGAGCATCTGCAGCGGCGCCGGCGGCAAGCCCTGCAAGCTGCCAACACCGCAGCATGCCGCGAGCTGCGCGCAGCAGCGGCCGCAGCGCGCAAGCCCCGCCTGCAGTGCACGCACGCGGCTGCAGCTGCCCCGCTTGCAGCAGTTATTTCCCGAGAGTTTCGATGCCACGATCCGTTGATGCCTCCGTGCTTGGTGGCCTGCCCGGGCGGTCCTCCATGACCTCCGACGGAGGTGGCTGCGACTCAAAACCCGGCTGGACGTCGCCGCCGCAGGCATTCGCTGGGCGACCGTCGGCACTCTCGCAGGCGCCTGGCCCGTTTCGATCCCCGACTGACGTGCTGGTGGCAATGCGAGGACGGCGCTGACCAGATATCGCACTACTTGGAGTACCGTGGAGCCTGGTGGTGCGTGTTTGTGGCCTCGCGCACCATTGCACACGAAAGCACCCTGCATCGTCTCGTGCTGGGCACGCAGGAGGACGACGGCGCAGACCCGCAGGGCGAGAACGGTCGCTCGGCTGGCCACGTTGTACCACACAAAAACCCTGCTCCGACACCGTCTAGGGCCGCTGCAGCCGGGCCCTGAGGTGGCAGAGGCGCTGGCGCGCGCTGCCGCCCGCCGCGTTCGGGTCCCACCGATCAGCCGGGAACCGCAACCCCCTGGGTCCGTGACATACGCGGGAGGCCCAGCAGCGCCGGAATGTCACCGACACCGGCGCGAACTGCTCAGCACGCCCAGTGGCGCCCAGTCCACATGGCGCAAGGGCAGTGTACTACAGACTGCCCCGACATCTATTACTTCAACTCTGAGCGGCCCGGCGCGCCGCCACTGAGCTCGTGCACCATGCGGTGGTATGGGCGCTCCTCCTCCTCCTCCTCCTCCTCCTCCTCCTCCTCCTCCTCCTCCTCCTCCTCCTCCTCCTCCTCCTCATAATCATCATCATCATCATCATCAGCAGCAGCAGCATCATCATCATCATCGACATCATCACCATTACCCTCTCGCGCCCTGCTCCACACACACACACACAC
>CAUYUJ010011991.1:236719-294219 GCA_963575745.1 Prorocentrum cordatum | reverse complement strand
CTCTGCGAGCGGGCACCCATTTGACGGTCCTTCGGGGTTGGCATCGGCGTTAGAGGGAGGAGGAAAGAGGGAAGAGGAGAAGAAGAAGGAAGAGGAGGGGAGGAAAAGAAGGAGGAGGAGGAGGAGGAGGACCAGGAGGAGGACCAGGAGGAGGAGGAGGAGGAGGAGGAGGAGGAGGAGGGAAGGGGGAAGGGAGCAGAAGAAGGAGGAGGAGGAGGAGGCAGAAGGAGAATGGGAGGAGGTACAGGAGGGAGAAGGGAGGAGGGAGGAAGGAGGAGGAAGGAGGGAGGGAGGAGGAAAGAAGGAGGAAGAAGGGAGGGAGGGGAAGGGAGGAGGTGAAGGAGGAGACCACTCCCCTGGTTCCACCGCCCCGCCTCCCTTCCGTCCCTCATCCTGTCCCTGCTCCCCTCCAACCCCCCTTCCGCTTCCCACTCCTGGTATCCATCCCCCTTCCCTCCATGTCCCCTCCCCCTCTTCCCCCCTCTACATATGTCCCTCCGCTCCCAGAATGGCACCTTCGGCTCCACCGGCCCCGAGATGTGGTTGCCCGGCGCGTAAGCGGCGCGAGCGACTGCGTGCACCTCGCCGCGGGGCGGCGAGCCACCCTGCGTCGCGACGGCGAAGATCGTGAGGCCACCGTGGGTGGCAGGCTGCTGCAAACGTTTTTAGTTACGCGGGGAGCTGGCAGAGGGCTTTGGGGCGGCCTATCACCGAGCGCGTTCCACTACTCGCAAAGCGCCGACTCACAAACGTCAGACACAAAAATGTTTGCATCGGTGTAATGAATCGTGAATCCCCCGCGCCAGATCCAGGCCATTTGCGAGTAGTTACATTGCGAATAGTGCAACGCGCGTGTCTAGGAAGAAAGTAAAACTGCACGAACATACGTACGTTGTTTTATGATGCTCCAACCTACTTTAGCCTTGACCGCCAGGAATAATCTCGAGCGCCCAAAAAGTACCGAAACTCAACGGTTTTCACGTGTCAGGCCCTGGGGGACACTCGCCCGACACTGTTTCGACACTCTTCTGACACTCTTCCGGGTGCTCGAACTTATTGTTGGGATCTGGTCCTTAAGTACGATGGGAGCAACATAAACGTTGTTGGAGGTCCGCACGGCTTTCGTGGGTCGGCGCTGGAACCCCCTTGGTAGCGCCTCCGGCGCCGCCCCGTGCGCGCGCTCCGCGCGCCGAGGAGGAGGGTCCAGCGCCGCTCCAAGAATATCCGCGCAGACCTCCGAAATTTCTCTCGCAGGTAAATGTCTGTGGTTTCTTCTTCTCCTTCTGGGCAGACGGGGGTTGCGGGCGGCCCAGCCTTCGCCGGGGCAGCTCCAAGCGGGGCCAGAGCAGATGGGGCCGAAGGGTCTGTCGGCGATGCGACGCCAGTCCGTCGGCGATGCGACGCGGTCTGGAGCTCGATTTTCCCCAGCCGGCGCATCGACGATGCGGCGCAATCCACCAAGGTATCGCTGATACGGCGCAGTCTTCCGACCCCATCTAGTCGGCTGCACGTCTGAGCGGCCCTTCGCTGGAGTGACCTTTGGTGCACGGCTTTCCGGGGGGCGCGTGGGCCATGCCTAGGCACGCAGGCCGCCACTGTCGCATCGCACGCAGCGAACGGCAGGCTGCGCCGCCCGAAAGCTCATTCCTGCCCGGGGTCACTCCTGCGTGGTGCCGATCTGGGCCAGCCCGCTCGGACGACGAAGACCACGACCACGACGACGACGACGACGACGACCACGACCACGACCACGTCCACGACCACGACCACGACCACGACCACGACCACGACCACGACCACGACCACGACCACGACCACGACCACAACGACGACCACGACCACGACGACGACGACAACCACGACCACGACGACGACGACGACAACGGCGACGACGACGACGACGATCGACGGCACCCGACGGCACCCGACGGCCGCAGCGCCGGCCGAAGAAGCGGCGGCGGCCGCCGCGAGGGCGGCCGCTGCCCGGCGGAGCTGCGGCGCACGAGCTCGCCTGGCGGGGGGGGCCCAGCGGGCGCGCGAGGGGCCCTGGTTGACGGAGGGGGCGGGCGTTGCTTCGGCGCCCGCGAGCCGAGGGAACGAAGGCATGAAGTAAGAGACAATCATATAGAATAACCACTACCGTGAAGGCGCGTGTGAAGGAATAGTCCCAGGAGGCGCCAGACCCCAGAGGATTCCTTATCTAATCTGGGCGGCGGTGATATCCATGGCCAAGCCTCGATTGGAGTTCCACCGGCCTCCAGACCCTGGCTTCCTTATCATCTAAGGGTTCCTTATCCAATGCCCCGACCGTAATGCACAGGAGGGAGATTCAAGAATCGCAAGAAAAGAAATAGTCCAGCGACGGTGTCTCGTGTTTCTTGGCCTATCATTGGTTATTGCTTGGCTATTGTTTAAGACTGTCTTCCAAAATCCGCCCGTAGGAGGATATGCCCGACCTAACGAGAACATGGATTCGGGCGCGCGGACTGGCGAAATCGGCGCGCTTCGCCGTCGAACGAGGCGGCACAGGCTTCGTTCTTTGGGGGGTATCCTTCTCCGATCCGTGGGCCTAGCGCCCGCGCGCCGGATCCGCGGGCCCATACAGTGGAGACGCATGCCAAGAAACACCCTGCTTGCCTCCAGGGTGCCCTGGGTTTCTTGGGCTTCGATAGTTTCGCGATGGAGAGAGCGACGTTCCCACGTCAAAAATCCATGGGTGCCCTGGGGTCTCAGGTTTGGGTTGCTTGTGGAAGGCTTCATGTGGTCGGGCCCCAACTGTGGTGCACACTGGCCACACCCGCGAGGGGCGCCGAACTGCTGATCGGCCGTTCTTCCGTGTGGGGTCCGCCTTCAGCTCCTGCAGCGCGCGAGCCGACGGCGGCCGCCTCCTCGGAACGGCTGCCCCGAGGGCGGGCTGCTGGGAGGCAGAGCAGGGAGGAGGAGGAGGAGGAGGAGGAGGAGGAGGAGGAGGAGGAGGAGGAGGAGGAGGAGGAGGAGGAGGAGGAGGACGGAGAGGAGAGGAGAGTGAGGGAGGAGGAGAGGTGGAGTGGGAGAGGAGGAGGCAGAGGAGGAGGGGAGGAGGAGGAGGAGGAGGAGAGAGAGATGAGAGGAGGAGGAGGAGGAGGAGGAAGGAGGAGGAGATGGAGAAGGAGGAGGGGCAGGGGGAGTAGTTGGAGGGGGAGGGGGGGAAGAGGAGTACAGCCAAGACGTTGGAATAATGACCACGTTGGGCTCAGGAAGGGTTCTTGTTTTCGGACCGTTTCTCAGATTGTAGGTCGGGGAGCACGTCCGTGGCCGAAGCTCACAACGGCCAGAAAAAGTCCCTCGTTCCTTGTTGAGCGCCCCTTTATGGTATCACAATAGCCGCATTAGCAGGAGGAGGAGGCGGAGAAGGAGGAGGGAGGGAAAAGAGATTCAGGAACAGTAGCAGGAGGAAAAGAAGGAGGAGGAGGAGGAGGAGGAGGAGGAGGAGAAGGGCGACGATATCGACGCCCAGGTGGCCCGCCGAGATGAGCAGGAGAGGCCTCCACCACGTGATCCCGGAGGCGGTAGCCACCCATATCCGCGGGCGGCGGCAGGACGTGGCGCTTAGCCCCGCAGCAGGCACGCGCGGAGCGGCCCAGGGCCACGACGAGGCCCACGGCAGGGAGCACGGCGGCAGCCTCAGCATGTGCCAGGCGCGGGCGCTGGCGCTCGGCTCCTGGGACCTCGACCACCAGCCGGTCACGTGGACGACGGTCCTCGAGGGCGCGGCCTCGGGGGCCCAAGGAGGAGCGCTCCGACACAGCATGGGCGCCGATGATTGGCAGTGGGCGGTGGCGCACTGGGCCGGCGCAATCTACGCCACCCTCCGCGGCGAGCTGGAGGCGCGTTGCCACGAGCCCTCCTGGGGGCGAGCGCCGTGGCGGGAGGCGAGGGCTGCGTCAGACACAGCGGCCTGGGCGTGGCGGGTGACGGCTACACTGGTCGCAGTTAGTGGCTGAGCTCGCGGGGTCGCCCAGGGACAAGGCCAGCGGCTGGCGCGCGGCAGACCAGGCCGAGGCGGCGGACTTCCTCGAGGCCACGAATGCGGCAGCCCAGCACCAGCGCGCCGATCTTGCGGAGTCGCGGGCGGCCCTGCGCGCGCCCAACTCCGGCTGCGAGCCGCGCGGGACAAGAGGGCCCAGGCCCACCGAGAGGGCGCGCGCCGCCGCCTCGTGAACCCGCTCGCGGCCGCCGCGGCCGTCAAGCAGTACTCAACGGAGCACCCAGCAGGCCTTCCGGCCATCATGCGGCACCCAGAGGACAGTGTTATGATGTACCGACCTAGCTCAGCCTTAAGTCGGGCCTGTCCCTCTACACGGAGGAAATTCAAAAATAGTGGGAAAAAGTCGGGGGATTATTTTAGGGGCATTTTATGACCATTTTGGAGTATTTGTTGAGTATGCGTTAGTCTTCGTCGAAAATCCCCCTGTAGGGGGACACGCCCGACCATTTCGAGCACCAAGAAAGAAACGAAATTCGAGGGCCCTAGATGGCGACACCCCTGAGAAAATCTGAACGCGTCGGGCCCCAGAAGTCGATACTCGTTCGGCACTTCGCCAGCTTGTCGCCAGCGTTCTGGATGCTCGAAGTTAATTGGGCGATGTGGCCTTTTAGTACGAATGGAACAGCCTGAGGACAGTGGCCGCGTATGAGTGGGCACAGTGCAGGTCCTCGACGGAGCCCGCAGGTATCTCCTCTGGCGCGACGACCCGCCACTGGGCCAGGAGTGGGGCGCGGACCACGCGGCCGCGATGCGGAGCCGCTGGGACGCCGCTGAGGCCTTCACGCTGTACGAGGCTGGCAAAGCGTTGCGGGGGATCCGCCCTGGGCCCAATGCAAGGGCTTCCCGTACGCCTTCCTTCACTCGCACACCTGGGGGCCCTCGGGTCAGTGGTGGGCATGGCAACCCTGGGCCTCCGGCTCGGCCTGGTCCCAGCGATGTAGCTCCTGCAGGAGAACTACCACAAGCGCAACGAGGGCCGGCCTCACGTGGACTAGCGCTGCTACAAGGTCATCGCGCTGTGCTCGGCGGAGGCCCGATTCCTGGAAGAGCCGTGGGCCGGGCGCAGTCTCGCGGCGATGGAGCGCGGCTTGGGCGACGTCTAGGGGGCAGGGGGGGGACAGTTTGGCTTCCTACCTCGTTGACCTCGAGGCGTCCGCCGTCTGCGCGCCCCAGGGCAGGCCAGCCACAGAAAACGTTCTGAAGAGGCGGAAGCCATCGACAGCCAGGACCGCCCAGAGGCAATGGTCGCACTGCACGACCGGGCAGGCGCGGCTGGCCGGCAGTGGCTCGGGGCCGCCATGCTCCGGGGCACGACCGTCTCGGTCATTGGGCGGGGTCAAACCACGCGGCCGTCCCGCCCGCGGGTCGGCACGCCTGCGGCGGCGGGCAGGAAGCTCAGCCCGGCCCCATACAGCCTTTCCAACGCGGCCAAGGTTCATGAGCTTGCGGCCACGCCGGGCGCGGGCCTCGGGCTGGACCTGCCGCTGGCCGCCTTGGCAGCCAACCTGGCGCATTGGGATGGCTCGGACGCCAAGTCCCTGGACGTCGGCGAGGCGACCCTCGTTGCGGACGGCCGCGCGGACTGGGATGACTGCATGGCGGGGGCGTCCTCGGACGTCGTCCGCCAGGGCCTACTCGATTTCTTCTCGCAGACCAGGATCGGGCCGCGTGCGTTCGTGGGCGACCTGCGCGCCAAGGCTGGGTCGTGGGCGCAGTGGGGGCTGATTGACCGCGCCTTGCAGAATGCCGCGAACCGCCACCAGGGGCACCTCCGGCACGACCCAACGAAGACGGCCATCCTGCCCAGGGGCCTCTTGGACACTCGCGCCGCGTACGGCGTCGGATTCGCGGACGAGCACAAGCGCCCAGGCGTCCACCGATCCACCGGGCCGCCCAGCCAGGCACACCTTCGAGCCATTGAGCGGCAAGCGCTCGCAGATGGCCGGCGGAACACCCAGACAACGGCCCACCCTGGTTTGGCGCCCTATGAGCTGAGCCTGGGCCTTACCGCGAGCACGCTCCCGAAGGTAGAGCGCGTGGCCAAGCTCTGCGTCCACGTGGACGGCTTCGAGACGACCCTGGACCGTCTCCAGGAGCGGTGGACCAGGGGAGCCTTTGTCGCGCGTGGCCCCATCCAGCGGGCCCTCCTCCTGCACCAAATGGGCGGACCGCCCGGTGGGCCACGACTTCGGAGGAGCGCGCCATCCGCCTCTACAGCCGCATCCAGGCGGACTCATGGTACGCTGAGGACAAGCGCGTTCTCGCAGTGGCGGAGCAGACAGAGGGTTCCTGCACGCAGCATGTCTGCTGGCTCTTGCACTGGTGGCGCCTGCCTGATCCTCCGGAGCCGCAGGCAGGGGCTGGCGCCCGCGCCCGGCATCGCGACCGCGCGAAGGCGGCGGCGCATCGCCAGGAGCAGGCTTTGCTGGCGAGCCCGGCGCAGCAGGAAGCGCTCGCGCGCGGGGTGGGCGCGGGGCACACGGCGCTCGAGCACAGCGTCGCCGGCGCTTCATTCCCGGAGATGCGCGCGTGGACTCGCCTCTGCTTGCAGGGCGCGTTCGCCTGCGACGAGGCGAGGACTGCTGGGCCGTGCCGCATCTGTGGCCAGTTGCAGGAGACGGCGGCCCACCCCTTCAGCTTCTGCGGGGGGGCCGCACAGGCGCTCCAGCGGCAGTCCCAGCCGTCGCCACTCCCCCCTGGGGCCCGCGGCCAGCCTCCCGCCCCAGCCGCTGGCCTCTCGCCCTAGGAAGCACACCGCCTCGAGGCAACATTTCAGGCGCAGCAAGGCCAAGCCAGAGCAGACAGGCGCAGTCCCCCCCAGCCCCCTTCAGGGCCCCCAGCCTCGCCCCGTGCCCTGGGCCTCGGCCCCGCCCTCGCCCCTGCGGCCGGCCCCTACCTCGTTCCTGACCCTCCCTGCCCTCGCCGCGTTCCCTGGCATTCTGCATCCCCCCTGCCCTCCCTGCTCAGCCCTCCTGGGGGGGGCCTCTGGCCCTGGTCCGCCCCCGCCTGGCCGGGCCTGCCACCCGCTACGGCGCCATCCTGCCCGCCTCTCCGCTCCGAGCCGAGCGCCAGTCGTGCAGCAACCCGCTCACGGCAGGGCTCCCGGGGGCTGCCCCCACGCGACACTTCACTGGCCTCATCCTTGGGGGGGGGCTTCTGGAGGGACCCCTCTCCGGGGGAAGCGTCGGGCGCCACCCTTCACACCCTCAACCGCGGGGAGGGCATCCGTGCGACAGGCCCGCCGCCCGCTGTCTGAGAAGGCCGCGCCAGGCGGCCCGCATGGCCGCGGCGCCGCGACCGAGCGGCGTCGCCAAGCGGCTCGGAAGGAAAGGAGGAGGAGGAGGGGAGGAAGATGGGCCCCCCTCCACGCCCCCCCTCCTCCGGGGCAGGCACCCTCGCGAGAGGCGGCGGCGGACGGCCGGGCGCGGGCGTGTTTGGCGCAAGAGGGCGTCACGAGTCGGCGTTCGCAGGGAGGGAGGGGGGCAGAGGGAGGTGCTGAGCCGTGCGCGAGGGAGCTGGCAAAAAACGATGGCCAGACGGATGGCTGAGCGCTGGTGTTATCGCTTGAAGAAGAACAAAAGACATGGAAATACAACGACGAAGAAACGTTCGGAGTTCCGCAAGGATTTCTTGAATCAGCGCTGGGGCCTTCCTGGCGGCGCATCCAGCGCCGCCCCTGGCGGGTTCCGCGCGCCAGGGAGGGGGGCCCAACGCCGATCCAAGAAAGCCGCGCGGACTTCCAAAAGTTAATGTTTACGTGGCTCGTTGGTCCTCGAGACGCATATCTCTTCAGTTTTGCTGTCGGTGCTTCCCTGGATTAGCTCGAACACCCACATCGAGGAGTGGCAATTCCAACTTCATCCGATGCTTCGTGGTCATTACCCTCAGCTTCCCTTCTCCAAAATTGCGCTGAGCCGTGCGTAGTCCCAGGTCCCCCGCATTGGGTCCGAGCAGGTGGGTTCGGAGGATCGCGCCGCATCGCCGATGCACCGGAAGCTGGCAAAGACGATGGCCAGACAGGCGACGCAAGGACACCCGCACAACGGCGGCGGCGGCGAGGGCGGGGAAGAGCAACGCAGCGCCCATCCCAACGCCACCAACGAACATATCATTTGTCCGACAGAAGGAGCACGCGATAGAAACAGCAGGCATAGATCCACACAGCAAGCAAACGTCACGAGTCCACGCGCCACGGGGCAAGCAGACCCTGTGGATACAACGGCACACGCGATTGAGAGGAGGAGGAGGAGCAGGAGGACGAGGACGAGGAGGAGGAGGAGGAGGAGGAGGAGGGGGTGTTAACATGCAAGCGTTCATGTGACTGGGGAGGAATAGTGACCCTGTTACCTTTGGCTCAAGCGTTTAACGGCTGAAGCCACCGAGACTCGCTTCGCCGTGCGGGAGTATAAAGGTGACCGATCATCATCACTGTTACTGGGCTCCCGTGCAGAACCCTCCTCGGGGTTTTGCATGGTAGCGGAGCACGGTTGCCATGGCGGCGGCGGCCGCTGCAGCTAGGCCTGGGCAGGGCGACCCGCCGGTTAACCTCAATGTGCCGGCAGACAGAGATGCATGGGTCAATATGGACCCCAACCGCTTCAATGACCTGTGCGAGCAGGCATACCTGAACGGAGACTTCAGTTACGTTCAGACAGCGTTACTTGCAAACCACTATGGATTTGCAACGTTCATCAACGAGCGAGTGACACAGGACCGAAGGGAAGTATCGAACGCCGAGGCATTCCAAATGTTACAGAGTGCTCATAAGACCAACAGCATGTTGTTAGCGATTACGAAGAGAAACGCTGCACTTGAAAGGGATGCTCGCAGGCTGGTGGAAAGAGTCACCGAGTTGGAGACCAACAGCGAGGTACAAGAGAAGTTGATTGAAAAGTTTGGTCAGCTTTCGGAAGCAATCAAAGGAGGAAGTGGAAGCAAGCACGGGAGCGGTAAACCGATAAGCGAATATAAGGCATTACAGGCGTTAAAGAACTTCAGTGGAGAAAGAGCAAAGTTCAGAGACTGGAACGACAAGTTCTTAAACGCGCTGGCCCAAGTGAAACCGAGTTACCGACCGGCGCTGAAAATGCAGAACAAGAAGTTGGAGACACTCGACGGAGTTGTACCAGAGGAGGACGATGATGACATCATACGCATAATGAACGGCCGATAAACAGCAAGCGAATACTTGAAGGCGAATCCAGCTAAACAAGCAGAGGATGACAACAAAGGAGAGCACGAGTTTACCGAGGGAGACAAAACTCAAATGGAGGAAGACTTATGGTACATCCTTAACGAGAAGCTCGAAGGTGCAGAAGCAAGAGGCAAATTAAAGGGACTTATGGATGGCGATGGAATTATGGCTTGGCAAAAGGTTTACAAGTGGTACTCGGCTGTTACCGGAGCGACTCTGTCATCAGAGATGACACACGCCATGAACCCTGAGCCGCCCAAGAAGATTACTGACACTGTCACCCGACTTGAGGAGTGGAGTGCATTGGCAGAAAATATTGAAAAGTATGGTGAAGATTACTCACTGCCTCTCCCCTTAAAAGTCACCGCACTCAGGGCAATAATGGTGCATGCGAACGATTGGTTCGACGAGTGGCAGCAGGCGTGCTGGCGAACGCCCGACGCGCTTAACATTGACTCATTCCAGAAGCTATACTCTAAGTGTGAAGACTGGGCGCGCAAAAAGAAACTCGACTCAGACACCAAGAATAAAGATGCGATGGACATTGGGAATATCAACGAGACGAGTCAAGGGTCCGAAAATGTCTGGGACCAGACAGGATGGGTTGACGAGGACGGAAACTGGCGGCCAGAAGATGGCTCTTGGAGTTACGGGTCCTGGGCCAATGAGAGTAACAGTGGGGATCATGAAGAAGTCGACGCCGTAAACAAAGGCAAAGGTAAAGGCACAAGCCCCACATGTTACAATTGTGGAGGCATGGGTCATGTAGCCAGAAATTGCACAAGACCTAAACAGTTCACCAAAGGAGGTAAAGGTGGCAAAGGCGGAAAAGGCAAGGGTTACCGGGCCACCTACGGGTCCTACATGAAAGGTAAGATTGGAGGCAAACAAGGCGGTAAAGGGAGTGGCTCGTGGGGTGGAAGTTATGGAGGCCAAGGAAAATTTACCCCCCATAGCGAGCGTGAGTGTTACAAGTGCGGTGCCAAAGGGCACATCGCCGTTAACTGCCCGGGCCCCAAGAAGACCGCCAACGAAGTTGAGCAAGAGAGACCGACAGTGAACGCGGAAAGTGAACAAACCACCTCATTTGGCCAACCGCAACATGTTCTCAGCGTTGAAATGAGGGATGCAGTGAACGTGCCACTAGACCAACTCACAACTGAGGAGGTTAACGGGCAATGGGCTCTGCCCTCATATGCCAGAAAGAAAATGGCGCGTAAGGCCGCAATGAGCCTGAAAAGAGTTTACCATGAGCATCAATGAGCATCAATGTAACGGGGACTGCAATCATGTGAATCAATGGGACCAGAGGATAAGTAAAAGTGTGAAACAGGAAAAAAGTTGGCTGGAGAAATGCAGAGAGATTGGGCTGATCGAGATGCGAGACTGTGATCCAGAAATTAACGCGGTGCCACCTCAGAGTACAACGCATGAGACAATTGTGGTTACCGTGGACTCTGGGGCGTACAACACGGTGGGACCCCCCAAAGTAGGCACCTATTTCCCCATTAAACAAACGGATGCGTCAAAGCAGGGAAGACATTACAGCGCAGCAAATGGAACGACGATAAAGAATTACGGGCAGCGAGTGGTCACCGGCAAGAATGAACATGGGAACGCAGTCAGCATGCCGATTCAGGTAGCGGAAGTCAACAAAGTTCTGGGATCCGTCAGGGAAATGGTAAACGCTGGAAACAGAGTTGTGTTTGACAAGGATCTTAACGGGAGGTCCCTGAGTCACGTCATGAATAAGGCCACAGGTACATGCACAACTATCCACGAGAAGAACGGCACGTTTCAGTTCAACATCACAGTGCCGAGGGGACCAGCGGAGGCTGCCAATCCCAGGAGTGAAGTGAACGCAGCTGAGGGTTTTCCGCGGCCGGGAACCCTGGAGGCGGACCTGTTCTACTAAGCCCCTCATTACCCGTAAGACCAAGCGAAAACTTAAATGTCTTTAACGCCGAAGAAGGCGAAGGGAGTGAAAGTGGGGGCAGCGAGAGTGAGTTGAGTGATGTGGAAGATGTATTCGTGAGCGATGAAGCGGAGTTACCGAAGAAAGTTTACTGTGACATGAGGCCCTCAAGGGAAGAAGTTGAGACGCACAACACAACGCATTTACCTTACCGAAGCTGGTGCCCACATTGTGCGAGAGGAAAAGCACGCAGGCGCAATCACCGGAGACGCAAAAGGGAAAGGAACGGAAACATACCAGTGATTTCAATGGACTACATGTGGCTTAAAGGGAAAAAGGAAGACGGCGAAAGTGCCAGCAATGGCAACCCAATTCTAGTCATGCATTGCAGGGAGACCAAATTAACGTGGAGCCGAGTGTTGCTGAAAAAGGGAGTGGACTCATACTCAGTAAAGGTGGGATGTGACATGATCAGCTTTACCGGATATAAGAAGGTTATACTCAAAAGCGATGGAGAAGCGGCAATCACGGCGCTGACCAACAGAATTAAAGCGTCGTGTGACCTCGACATGGGTGTTGAAGTCAGTCCTGTAGGCGACTCAAAGGCCAACGGTGAAATCGAGAGAGCAGTTAGAACGGTGCAAGGGCAAGTTAGAACATTAAAGAGCGCCTTGGATGCCAATTACAAGACCGAGTTCAGTGAGAGTCACACGATAATACCATGGCTGGTGAGCTATGCATCTTCTCTGATTAACAAGTTCACGATAGACACGGATGGAAAGACAGCCCATGAGAGATGCAGGGGGAGAAAGTTTAACAAGCAAATTCCTGAATTCGGCGAATGTGTCATGCACTTAAAGACGCCTGCACACAAAGGGCCGCGAAAAGCTTGAAATGAGATGGGAAAGTGGAGTGTTTTTGGGAATAAACGAGAAGAGTCAGGAGCTAATTATTGGGACACCAAATGGAGCAATCAAGGCGTACGAGTTTAAACGGAAAGGAAGCGAAGCGGAAAGATGGAACAGTGACGAGATTACCGAGATGAAGGGGTTACCTTGGCAGCCTGACCCCAGTACGGCAGGAATGGAATTACAGTCTAGAATCATGGTGCCCATGGACTTGCCAGAGCAAGAGTTAACGGCACCTGAGACGAAGCCGCTGATTGCGCGAGGAATAGCTGTAAAGAAGCACGAATATTTAAAAATGGGACCGACACCGGGATGTTACGGGTGTAAATGTCTTGTTAGAGGAGATAAAGAGCACAAACCGCATAACGCCGATTGCAGGGCTCGAGTTATCGAGTGGTTAAAGAAACAAGAGAGCCCAAATATCCAGGCAAGGCTAGCATCAGCCCAACTGAGACTCGAAAGTAAAGGCCGCGCGTCGGAAAGTCAAAATCAGGAATCAGAAAGTCAAGCGAAAAGACTGAGAATCAACGTGCCACCTCCGCCGAGCGCCAAGTTTGAGGATGCGAGGGATGAGTGGGTAGTAAAAGGAAACAAAGTTATATGTCAACACCGGCGACCAAGAAAAGAGTTAGCCTTTCCCACCAATGGTGGATGTCCTGTAGATTGGGACAAACTTAAACCCAGGAGATTTACTCATGCCATCCTGATTGACAGCGGTGAAATACGTGAACACGAAGACGCTTGGTATGGCAAAGAGGGAGATGACCAAACCTGGGCCATGGGAAACCCCTTTAACGGTTACTGGACCGGGTGGACCGAGTTCGAAATAGAAGATGAAGAAATGAAAGACCCCCCAAGTGAACCCATTAAACGAAAAGCAGATGGTGACCATGACGAAGAAGATCAACAGGCAACTCAACATCGCCAACTTAATCCGGAACAAGATGAAGAAATGTCAGAAGTAAACGATATCAGATTGGGACTCAACATGATGGGATTTGACTCTGAGCTGGTTGAGTGGTTGACAGGCGGGGAGTTGAACGTCGTGCATCAATTGAACGAGGTAAGGAGAGCCACCAAGCTTTATGGCGCAAGTCAACATGAGACTCAGGCGCACGTGACTGAGGCATATTCGCCGGTGAGAGTTACAGGCATGGCAGGGAAAATGGGACTGGTACCGGGGTTAGCGATGGACTTAACAACGCGCGATCAACATGGTAACCCATGGGACTTTAATGTGCCAGCCATGCGAGCGAAAGCAAAAAAGATAGTCAAATCCAAAGCAGCCCTGTTACTAGTGGTGAGCCCCATGTGCGCAGCTTTTAGCAGACTCCAGACGTTCAACTTTAAAAGATTAGGCACTGACCGAGTAAAACAAATGTTGGATTACGGGATCAAGCATTTGACGTTCGCGATGGAGCTTTGCGAAATTCAACGGCGAAATGGTTTATACTTCCTATTTGAACACCCCGCGGGGGCGACCAGTTGGAGCACTTCAGTAGTGCAACGGTTGCTCAGAAACAAAGATGTTAAAGTTTACAATGGAGATTTGTGCTGTTACGACTTGAAGCAGATGGTCAAAGGTGAAGAGATGTTCATTAAGAAACCGACCAAGTTCATGACGAACAGCCCGGCCATAGGTCGTGAGTTAAGTTGGAGATGCAAAGGGCAACATCGACACATGGAGTTAACTGGTGGCGGAAGAACTCACCGATCAGAAGTTTACCCAGACAAATTGTGCCGAGAGATATGGAGGGGGCCTGTGCAACAAATGAAGGCTGACGGACGCCTAGGGGGCACGTATAAAGAAGAGGAAACAACAAACATGTAAGTTGACGAAGAGGAGCAAAGTGAAATACAGATAAGCGAAACAAACTGGGCATGTGAACATGCGGACCAAGATAGAAAGTACAAGCACCAGTTAACGTGGACTAGAAAAGATTATGGAACCCAAAGATTGATGCTGCCAGGACCAAGTGGACCACAATGGAGTTCATGCATTAGGAGACTTACCGTTGACTTGGACACAGGGAAAGTTATCGAGGACAGGCCCGTGAACGAAATCATAGGTAGAGAGAGAAGGAGAACGTTCAAGAAGGGACCGGTTAACACTTCCACCACCTTTACGTATGAGGCTGTTGGCGGGGTTGCTCCACACAAGTGGAAATGCAGTGCATGTGAACATGAGGGCTGGCTCAAGACGCCCAGCACCTGTGCGGCGTGCGACAAGGTTGGCACAGTTAAACCTCTCCCCATGAATTCGATCAACGTTGTTCACAAGGAAAATGGAGAGATAACTCAAGCCTGGGACGATGTTACTGGAAACGAACTCGATCCTAAACTAACTGTGAAAGCGCGCCAAGAAGAAATGGAACAATTCAGAAAACACGAGGTTTACGAGAAAGTGAAAGAGGAGGTGCGTCGGCAAGTTACGGGGAAGGCACCCATCGGAACCAGGTGGATAGACACTAACAAAGGAGATGAGTTAAGCCCAGACCACAGGTCAAGGCTAGTGGCCCGGCAAGTTAAATACAATTCCAAGGAAAAGAATACATTTGCGGCCACACCTCCGCTGGAAGCACAGAAACTGTTTTTCTCAATGGCAGTTACCGAAGGAGTGGGATTCACGAATGGCGAGCGCGAGAAAGGATTAAAGCTGGCATTCATTGACATCAAACGAGCTTACTTTTACGCCCCTGCAAAGAAAGACATATTTATCAGATTACCGGACGAGGATTATGAACCAGGCATGTGCGGAAAACTACTGAAGTCAATGTACAGAACAAGAGACGCAGCAAGCAAATGGGAAGACTGTTACATGGACTTTGCCATCGAAGTTGGGTTCAAGAGTGGAGTTGCGTCACCACGCGTGTTCAAACACGAGATTCGAGCCTTATGGTTAACGGTTCATGGGGATGACTTTACGCTACTAGGGGGTGACCATGATCTCGATTGGTTTGAAAATAAAATAAAGGAGGAGTTTGAGGTAAAAGTGAGAGGACGACTTGGACCAGGAAAGGAGGACATGAAAGCGATCAGGATTCTTAACAGGATAGTGGAATGGACTGAGGAAGGGTTGAGATATGAGGCAGATCAAAGGCATGCAGAGATAATTGTGAAAGAGCTTGAGCTTGAAGGAGTAAAAGTGAGGACTGAGGTACCAGGTGAGCGCATTCCAGTTGAAGAGGGAGATGAGGTAGAACTTTCGCCCAACATGACTAAGAGATATCACGCATTGACGGCCAGAGCGAATTATTTAGCTCAAGACAGATCGGACATACAGTATTCAGTGAAGGAACTTGCTAGAACCATGTCAAAGCCAACAATGGGTTCTTGGAAAGGCCTAGTCAAGCTAGGAAAGTATTTACAGTACCACAGCAGAAGCAGTTATGTGTATCAGTATCAAGAACAGCCCCGAGAGTTGACGATTTGGACTGACACGGATTACGCAGGATGTAAGCGAACTAGGAAGTCTACGAGTGGAGGAGTAGTGATGTGGGGTAAACACCTTATAAAATCTTGGAGCACAACTCAAAGTGTGATTGCGTTATCGTCAGGGGAAGCAGAATATTATGGACTCGTAAAAGGAGGATCAGTTGGTCTAGGACTTCAGGCCGTGTTGAGAGATTTTAACTTGGAAGTTGAGATCACCCTGAAGAGTGATGCCACGGCTGCAATTGCCATTGCGAGCAGACGAGGTTTAGGGAAAGTGAGACACATTGAAGTATGTCAATTGTGGTTGCAGCAGAAGGTAAAGGAGGGGGTACTTCGAATTGTGAAAGTAGGAACACATGAGAACACAGCAGATGCATTAACCAAGTATGTCAGTCGTGAGAGCATGAGCACACACCTACGAAACACGAATCAATGTGCATTAACAGGTCGGCATAATCTTGCGCCGGCTACCGAATGTTGACATTCGCAGCTCATTTCTGTCAAGCAAGCCGTCTCGATTAAAGCCTCCTCCATCCATTACCTCTTACTCTCGAGCGTGAACGAAGGCATGGCGGCTCACCAGGTCAACGTCACGATCAACGGCTCCGTGGTTGACCAGAGCCCGCCTGGGGATGGACCGGTTACGCGTGAGAACCTCAATCGCCGTGTTGACGACATCGTACATGGCCATTAACTTTCACGGGGCCTACGACAAGCATGTTGACGAGGTGCAGAGGGCCGCCGATGACATGGCGCGGAGGATCGAGGACTTAACGCGGCAGAACGCTGCGTTGCTCCACGCCAGTGACGACGTCAACGAAAACCTCAAGAGGGCGCAGGACGAGGTTAACGCTCTGGTGGCGACGATTACAGAGCTGAACATCAAGAATCGCGACTCGGAGGTTAACACGGCGGAGAATGCGACCAAGTACAGGCGCATTAACGAGAACATTGGTAACCTCTTGAACACCGCCAGACGTCTTACCGAGAACATCACGCCTCTGCAGGACTTCGAGGGCAAACGGGATGCGGCACTACGCATGTTAATGGGAGTTACCGAGAGGCTTGAGGGTTTACAGAGGTTCTTGAATGACCCGATCAGCTCCTCGGTTACCATCATCCCGCAGGTGCCTCCGCCGTTACCTGAGCTGCCCCCAACGGCAGCACTCGCCAAGGCGCCACCCGTTGCCGTCACCGCGGCAGCCGAGTCCATGGCCTCAGGCGCGCCCCCAGTGATGCAGGTTAACGTGGCTCCATCAGGGAAAGCTCCCCCGGCTCAGGACCTTACCGGCACAACCACCAAAGCCGGAGGGATCCGACGGTCCATGTCGCCGAACAAGATCCCGCAGTCAACGGAGCCACAATTTGTTTACAAGAAAGCGCCAAAGGCCATGCATGAGCGTAAACGGGAGTTGGAAGAGTTACTGCAGATCGGCATGAAGATGGATGAAGATCGTGCGAAGAGCAGTCAACGTGACGAAGCACCAAAAGGTTCTGCCCCTGTTGTGAACGCGAGGCCGGCCAAGCCGCCTCCGCCGGGGCTTGGCGAGTCAAGAGCATCGAGCAGCGTTAGCGGCATGAAGCCCCCGCCTCCGGAGCCCAAGAGGTTACCGGTCCAGCACATCCCGCCACCGCAGCCTCAAGTCGTTAACCGCACGAATGACCAGCTTGCGGGATACTCTCGGAACGTCGCCAGGGCCGTGTACCGCCCGCTGTACCACGTCAACGGTCACATGCCCATGCTGAACGACAGGAGCGACGACTACGACGTTAACTACAAGGCGGAACCTGACCCCAGGGAAGTGGTCGCATTAACGATGAAGACGCGCGACAACTGGCGCAGGTTTGAGGGCAACTTCGTCGGGCATGTGGCGAAGGCGGGGTTAACGACCCCTCGCGGTCGGTCTATTCAGGGCAACACGGGGCGGGAGCTTAACGATTACGATGAAGTATTCGTTGACATCTACGGCCAACACGCTTACGGTTTCATCGGCTATGCCGCGTTGAAGGGCCCGAGCAGCTGGAGATCTCAGTTGACGGAGAAAGAGTTGACCAAGCATGATGAATGGGTTGACGCAGTTGGGCACGTACAGTCCCTGTTTGACGACGAGTACGTGCCACCACTCCACGTTGACGATCTTCACCCATCGTGGTTTGAGCTCCACAGTTGCCCGGACACGCAGGTGCACGTCAACAAGGTGCCGGAGATGAACGAGAAGCAGCTTAACGGTCTTCTCTTAACGTGGGCAGGGATGCTGCCCCACGGCAACCCCACCGTGATATCCGTTAAGCACCTGGTGGAAGACACCCGTGGGCCGCACGGTTACATCTCGACTGGAGTTACCGTAATTCGGTTTGCGACGCCTGACCTTGCCAAGCTCTACTGCCGTTACATGAACGGGCTCCAGGTGCATTACCGCAACTACTTCATCGAGGACCTCGAGGTCAGGAGCACCGAGGAGTTAAAGGGCAGCATCAACAGGCCTCCAGTCTACTGGCACCAGACCATCTTAGATGTCGCTCTTAACGATCAGGGATCCATGAGGGCACTTTACCGTGACAATTGGCCTGCTGAGCATATCACCGAGCGTAAAAGCGATCATCGTGAGAAGCTTCGCTGGTTTGGCTGGTTACCGTGCGACGACTTCCCCAACTGGCTTACCGATCCGACCTGGACTGTGAACCCGTTTACCGGCGCTGCGGTCGAGGAGCACCTCCGCAACAATCCAGGCGGTGGGCCTCTGTTGAAGGCTCCCCACGCCAGTTACTGGAGGGCCATCGGCACCTACCACAACATTGTTGACGGGTCCATCAAGAGCTTTGACGAGGGGTGCTGGCTCGACGACGAGGAGCGCATTAACGCGTACCTGGACACCGACTATTACAGCCCGATGCAGGCCCTTAACAGGGTGTCGTCCTACACAGCGGCCAGCGTGGGGCATCGCGGGTTACCGAGGTCGAGGGGCGCACGGGCCCCGTCGGTGAGGCGCCCGCGCCGCTCGTAAAAGGCGGCAGGTGATCAGCATGCTGTAGTTTACGCTCTCCCTCATCTCCCCTCTTAACTCGGCTTAACAATCGTGCGGCGGTAGCTTGTTGAGCTGAACCTGTGTGCATGTGCATCTTTTGTAGTTACCGCAGGTATTGGCGAATAAAAAGCGAAAGCAATCAAAATCATCCAAATGCTAGCCTGCCGTGTAAACTTTAGATGCTCCGTTTAAACTTGTGACTGCAAGAGCGTTTACTCGAGCTCATGTTACATGTGTGAGATACGTGGTGCTCGTAAACGCTGTCACGAGACCTTTCGAATTCGACGATATGACGATTTGCGTGCAGCATGTTGCGTAGTTTAACCTGTTTTTATGTTTGAAGACACCTCCCCGTCAGCCCGTACGGACTAGCGCCCGAGGGGGGGTGTTAACATGCAAGCGTTCAGGCGACTGGGGAGGAATAGTGACCCTGTTACCTTTGGCTCAAGCGTTTAACGGCTGAAGCCACCGAGACTCGCTTCGCCGTGCGGGAGTATAAAGGTGACCGATCAGCATCACTGTTACTGGGCTCCCGTGCAGAACCCTCCTCGGGGTTTTGCAGGGGGGAGGAGGAGGAGGAGGAGGAGGACGAGGAGGAGGACGAGGAGGAGGAGGAGGAGGAGGAGGAGCAGGAGGAGGAGGAGGAGGAGGAGGAGAGAAGGAGGGTGCAGAATAAATAGCAGCAAGCGAACAGAGAATGCAGAACAGGCGAACGGCCGAGGCCAGAGGTTGCACGGCTGGCCGTTCAACGGCCGGGCGACGGCAGGGACATCCGTCGCCAGCCGCGCATGCCCGCAGCGCCATGCGGTGTCTCTGGGCCAGGACGCATCGATAAGAACTTCGACAACACACAAAAGGTAAGAGCACGCCGGCGAAGGGTACGAGCCAAGCGAGCAGGGAGAGAGGGTGGGCGAGGAGCCGAAGCGAAGCCTACACAACGGGTCCTCCACAGGCAGGGAGGCCAGGGCCGCATGCCTCGTCCTTGAGGGCAACGTGGGCATCGTTCTTTCCGCGCGTCGCCCGAACTGAACTCGCGAGCCTTGGTTTCCCCACCCACAGCGCACAAGCAACCAGCCAGCTTCAGCAGACCAAGATAGGACCCGAGGCGTCTGCCCAGTCCTAACTTTCCTGCGCAACACGTGCTGCATGTGGTATCTCTGGGTCCCAGCATGCTGGAAGCCATGGAGCCGATGGTCGCACTGCTGCTGCGAGCGGGACTTTCCCGATCACAAGTCAACCCGTGTTCTCGTTGCGCAGTTGCCGTTGTTCTTGACGTTATTTCTCGTTGGCTTCCTCCTCCTTACCCTCGCCATATCCCCGCCATATCCTTATCGTACAGTCTTAGCGCTGAAATACGAACCACATCGGGCTCAGGAGTGCCTATGATTTTCTGGCCGCTCCTTTGATCTAGGTCGGGGAGCCTGTTCGAAGCCGAGGCTCGCTCGCCGTGTCGAGAAAAGCCGTTCGTTACTCATTCTTATTCAGCGCACTTGCACGATGGATGTGCCCACCCCCTCACCAGATCATCGTCCTCCTCCCTCCTCATCCTCGACTTACTGCCAGTGTTTCTCCTTCTCCTCCTCTCTCCTCTCCTCCTTCCTCCTCCTCCTCCTCCTCCTTCTCCCCCTCCCCCTCCCCTCCCCCTCCCTCCTCTTCTTCCTCCTCCCTCCTCCTCCTCCTCCTCCTCCTCCGCCTTCCTCCTCCTCCTCCTCTCCTCCTCCTCCTCCTCCTCCTCCTCCTCTCCTCCTCCTCTCCTCCTCCTCCTCCCCCCTCCCCCCTCTCCTTCCTTCCTCTCCTCCCCTCTTCCTCTCCTCCTCCTCCTCCTCCCTCTCCTCTCCTCCTCCTCCTCCTCCTCCTTCTCCTCCTCCCCTCCTCCCTCATCCTCCTCCCTCTCCTCTCCTCATCCTCATCCTCCTCCTCCTCCTCCTCCTCCTTCCTCCTCTCTCCTCCCTCCTCCTCCTCCTCCTCTCCTCCTCATCCTCCTCCTCTCCTCCCTCCCTCTCCTCCTCCCTCTCCTCCTCCTCCTTCCTCCTCCTCCTCCTCCTCCTCTCTCCTCCTTCTCTCCTCTCCTCCTTCTCCTCCTCTCCTCCCTCTCTCCTACCCTCCCTTCCTACTCTCCTACTCCTACTCTACTCCTCCTCCTCCTACTCTCCTCTCTCCCCGCCTCCCCTTCCTCCTCCTTCCTCCTCCTCCTCCACCTCCTCCTCCTCCTCCTCCACCTCCTCCTCCATCCCCTTTCCGTTTAAATACTTCCTCCCTGTCGCAACGCGAGACGTGTCGGTAGGGCGGGCCAGGCGTCTCGCTTGACACTTCCTCACCATTTATGATCCTCAAGCTTCGGAGTTGCAGCAGCTTCACGGATGTAGGAAGTAGAGCCGGCCGTTTTCAAAATGTGTCCATGCTTTCAGCACCACGCACATTCGTTCGCAAAGTTCGCAACAGTTTCAACAATTGGTGCCGGGCCGTTTTAAGAATACGTCTCACGCCTTAGCGCCGTGCACATTCGTCTTGAAAGTTTGCAAGACTTTCACGGATGGAGGGCAGGCGGTTTTCAAAATGTGGTTCTGATTTCAGCGCCGCGCACATTCATCTTTGAAGCTTGCAACAGGTTCAAGAATGGAGGGCGGTTCCTTTTCAAGATGTGGGTGTCGCTTTAGCGCCGCGCACATTGGTTTTAAAACTTGCCAGGGTTTCACGGATTGTGTGTCTCGCTTTAGCGCCGCGTATTTTCGTTTCAAAAGCGTGCAACATGTTCAAGGATGGAGGGCGGTTGATGTTCACAATGTAGTTCTCACCTCAGCGCCGCACATGTTCGTCTTCAAAGTTTACAGCAGGTTCAAAATTTCTCATGGTTGACGTCCCAGGAATGGTGTTCCCGCACGGTTTAGGATTGTCAGGGCGCACACGTCACGTTGATTCGCGGTGCTGAAGTCCCAGGAATGGTGTTCTGACGCGATTCAGGACCGCCAGGACGCAACAGTAACGTTGATTCGCGGCGCTGCAGTCCCAGAAATGGCGTTGTGGCGCGATTGAGGGTTCTCGGACTTGTCCTCCAACGGGCCACTTCCCGCAGTGAAACACTATCTTGCAGGGACCTGTGAAGAGGGAGCTTGGAGGGAGGGAGAATGTGCTGCAACATCGTTGATGCGTCTTGGGTTTACACGGGTCCTCCGCCTCCTCCTCCTCTTCCTCCTCCTCCTCTTTCTCCTCCTTCTCCTCCTCCTCCTCCTCATCCTCATCCTCATCCTCATCCTCATCCTCTTTCTGCTCTTCAAAACTTACCTGCCGGCGGTGCACCCCCCCTCCTCGTCCTTCTCCTTGAGCGGGCAGCGCCTTCGACCCCAGACCGCCGTCCGGGGAGGCAGGGACTCCCAGGGGGAGTAGAAGGAGGAGGGAAGGGGTCCAAAGAAGGGTAGCAGTGCTCAGACTCAGGCAATCGCAAGCATGGATCAAGGGGGCGTGGATTAGCGACGGGCCCCGTTTCCATGGGAAATCGTGGACTTCCGCTGGCGAACGAGGCGGCACCGGCCGCATTTTGGGGAGAGCACCTCCCCCGATCCATGGATTTGGCGACCGCGCGCCAAATCCATGGATCGCTACTCCATGCCTGCGCGCCCCCGACAGACGCCTGCATAAGAGCCACGTTGGGCCCACGAGGGGCTCCGGTGCTCGGCCGTGCCGCAGGTTCGGGTCGGGGAGGCGATTCGCGGCTGAGGCTCGAGGCGGCCAGACAGGCCCCGTCGTTCCTTGTGCGGCTTGCCTCATGGCGGCGCGAGGACTGTCTGGATCGGGAGGGGTTCCAGAGAAGCAGAGGGACTCCAGAGGGCATGGAGGGAGGGGTTTCGGAGAAGGGGGGGGAGGCGTCTTAGAGGGATGGGGGGCAGGAGGGGGATGGATTCCAGAGAAGGGAGGGGGAAGGCGAGGGGAAGAGCAGGAGAGGCGGCAGGGAGCGAAGAGGGGGAACTGGGAAGGGGGAGCGGGAGGGGGAGGAGGACGACGGCGAGGACGGCCGGGAGCGACCCGCGAGGCGGGGATGGCCGAGGCGGCGACCTGGCGAAAGAGGAGGAGAGGAGAGGGAAGAGGAGAACGACGACGACCGCCACGACAACGACGGCGAGCACGACGACGAGAACGATGAGGAGGAGGAGCAGGAGGAGCAAGAGGAGCAGGAGGAGCAGGAGGATGAGGAGGAGCAGGAGGAGGATGAGGACGATGAGGAGGAGGAGGAGGAGGAGGAGGACGACAACGACGACGAGAACGATGAGGAGGAGGGGGAGCGGGAGGGGGGGAGGAGAGCAGCGCGGGGGAAGAGGCCCCCTCTGCAAGGCCGCCCAGCCCGCGAGGCCGCCCCAGCCCTTCTGCCAGGTCCCCAGCAGGTGGATTTTTTTAATACGAGGCGTGGTAACGATACGCCCCAAGATTCCCCGGAGTTCCCACCGTCCCGCGTGGGCTCCAGGTGCGAGGGCCGCTGGATACTCGGAGCTCCTGGGACGCATCGTGAGCCAATCGCAACACTGCGTCCCTCTTGTCCCCAGCCCCTGGCGAACCGACAGCCGGCCTTCGGAAAAAGGCGGCGCGCCCGCTGGCAGCAAAAGGGAGCGGCAGCGACGAGGGGGGCAGAGGGAGGGGGGAGGAGAGCGAGAAGGGGGAGGAGACTAAATCGGCTACGAGTAGGGGTGCCTCTTCGCGAGAGTGACCTCCGATGCGGGCCCCAAGGGGGCTTCCGGCACTGGCTTGCGCGCTTGGGCCCAGGCACCCACCACGACCCCCTGCAGCCGCACACCAAGGGCCACCCTTGCCCGGGGGCTCGTCCAACGCCCGTGCTCGCCGCGGCGCTCTCGTGCCCTGGCGCGCAGGATTCCACCGACGGGATGCGAAATCGGCCGCCCAACAGAAGAGTGGCCAGACGTCGCGTGCGTGCAGTTCACGTCTCATCTGGCGATGTGCCGCGACGCTGCTTTGGGGGTCGCTCTTTGGGTCTGGGCGGTACAGCGCTGCACGGTGCAGCACCGGCCTTCACCCCTTTCGACTGGGGCTGCGGCTCTGCTCCGCGATCTCTCGTCACTCCGCTCGTGACGCGAACGGCACGCGCGCGAGCTACAGGGTCAGCGCCGAAGCATGTTGATGCTTGCGCTGGGAAAGTACTCCAGATTTCGTAATAAAGGGAGGGGGGTCTCATTTCGGGGGGGGTCTCTTCCAGGCTATCTTGGAGGGCCTGGGGGGTCTGGGGACGATGTTTTGGAGGGTTCTCCCACGGGGGAGGTCTGAAATGGCTTGTCTTGGAGGGTCCAGACCCCCTCCCTTTTATTACGAAATCTGGAGTAGGCAGGGTAGAAAGGAGCCCGTGGAACTTGCGGTGGGCGCCCGCCACCCCCCCGTGATGAAAGGGGGCACCGTTCCGCCATTCGGCAGCGCCTGTCCCGGTGCGGCCGCAACGCTTCAGGAGGGGAGAAAAAACACAGACACAATGAATCGTCGATTCCCCAGAAAATATGCGAAAATATGGGAAGTGGGGGGAAGACAAAAACTTAGAAAATATAGCAAAATATGGGGAATCCTGTTTTTGTGTGTATTTATTTGTGTGTCCCAGGGCCCCTTTGTAGAAACCCATGCCAAGAAGCACCCTGCTTGCCTACAGGGTGCCCTGGGTTTCTTGGGTTTCGATTGTTTTGCAGTGGACAGCGTGACGTTCCCACACCAAAAGTCAATGGACGTCCTGGGGTCTCAGGGTTGGGTTTCTTGTGGAAGGCTTCTTGTGGCCGAGCTTCTACGCTCTTCGAGCTCCGCGGTCTGGGCCAGAGAGCCGCTGTTCAACGGGGGGGGGATCGACGCAGGGAGCGCGAAGGCGATCGCGCCGCGTGTTGCGCTGTGCACCAAGTTGGGTGACCTGCTTGCTCCTCTTGCTGCTGCTGCCGCTGCTGCTGCTGGCTGCTGCTGGCTGCTGCTGGCTGCTGCTGGCTGCTGCTGGCTGCTGCTGCTGGTTGCTGCTGCTGGCTGCTGCTGGCTGCTGGCTGCTGGCTGCTGGCTGCTGGCTGCTGCTTGGTCAACAACGAGACGATGCACTGTCCTGAGGAGGCCTGTAGCCCTCCCGCTTGCACCACAAGCGGTGCTCCAACCCGCCGGGTGTGGTGCAGGGGCTGAAGGGCAATGCTCGCGCACCCGAATGCTGCTGCTGGTGGTGCCCCGCCTCCCGGCTGTCTCCCCAATAGCGGAGCAGTGCAAAGCTAGCACGAGGGGTAAGGACAGCCTTGGACGAAGAGGGGTGCCCTTGGTTTTTTTGTGATCGAGTCATACACCTTGCAGTGCACTTCGTTTGGATGCCTCCATAGGGGCCCTCGGCATTCCCCCCGTCTCCAGAGTTGCAATTTTGTTCGTGACGTCGGCACCGCGGGCCTTCGACCACTTCCCCAGAGCCGGCTCTTTCATCCTGAGTTGTTTTTGGTGACGGTCCCGTGGCCAGGGAGCAGCATCCAGAGCATGAAAATGACCGGCCGTCACGAATTTGAGGGTTTGGCGAAGGGGTTTGGGGTTCTGTTGCACGCTCTTGTGGCCGTGGCCATGTCTGGCTCTTCCAGGCCAAAGTTCACTGCATGCGTTTGCCTATTGCAGGTCGGCTTGTGCGGGGTTCTGGATTTGCCTGGCGACTCTCTGACTCGCACTGCAGTTTTGCATAACTACCTCCTGGTGGTCGCGCTGCCTCATTTTTTCCCGAGCAAACAACCAGTGCATATATACATATATGTATACATATACACACAAGACTGCAGTGGCGCTTCGCGCCATGCACCTTGGTCCTTGAAGTTTGGAATGCAGGCGGAATGGCAGGAAGGTCAAGCCGACAATTTAGCGATAACTCCTGGTTGCCTTTTCCGGCATCGCCGCTATAATGATGTTATTCGTTATCTTTCCTCCACGCTTATTGTTCCTTATTTTCGCCATACCCTGCGCATTCTCCCCATCCTCCTCAGCTCTTTTTTGCGGAGGCTCCTCCTTGAAGAGCCTCTAGGGGCCTCACAAAAGTTGTTTCGGGCTTTCTTAAGGCCTTCTGAAGGCCTCCTGGGCGTATTCTGGGGGCCTCCGGGGGCTTCCTCGGGCCACCCTGCCTCCAACCGCCGTCTCCCTGAACGACCGAATCACGTTTTGGAATTCTTCGGAGGGTGTCTTTGGGCCATCTTGGGCCACCATGGGGCTCTCTGAGGGCCATCTTGGACCCGTGTTGTGCCGTTTTGGGGCTCTCTTGGATTGCCTGGAACCCCTTTCGGATGGTTGTGGGGCGATTTGGGAGCCTCCCAGGCGGCTTCGGACGCTCGGAAGACCGCCGTCTTGGAGCGTCGGGAAGCCGAAAAGAGGAGAACCCCAAAATTCGCCAAAAACCCACAGAAAATCCCTGATTTTTGCCTCGGGGGGGGCCTTCTTGGAAGTGCTCTTGGAGGCCTCTTTGGGGCCGTCCTGGAGGCCTCTTGGGCCATCTTGAGGTCACGTCGGTCACTCTTGGAGCGCTCTTGTGCTGTCTTGGGGGTCTCTGGGACGTCTCCGGGAATATATAGGAAGAGGAATATATATATATATATATATATATTATATATATATATATATATATATATATATATTCCTATATTTTGATAAGCCTGGGCGGGGGGAAAACCCGTCACCCCCCCCAAAACCGGACTCCCGGACTCCCGGGACTCGGGACCCCCCCCCCAAATCGCCCCACAACCATCCGAAAGGGCTTCCAGGCAATCCAAGAGAGCCCCAAAACGGCACAACACGGGTCCAAGATGGCCCTCAGAGAGCCCCATGGCGGCTCAAGATGGCCCAAAGACACCCTCCGAAGAATTCCAAATCGTGATGCGGTCGTTCAGGGAGACGGCGGTTGGAGGCAGGGTGGCCCGAGGAAGCCCCCGGAGGCCCCCAGAATACGCCCAGGAGGCCTTCAGAAGGCCATAAGAAAGCCCGAAACAACTTTTGTGAGGCCCCTAGAGGCTCTCCAAGGAGGAGCCTCCGCAAAAAAGAGCTGAGGAAGATGGGGAGAATGCGCAGGGTATGGCGAAAAAACAATAAGCATGGAGAAAGGATAACGTATAACATCATTCTAGCGGCGATGCCGGAAAAGGCAACCAGGAGTTATCGCTAAATTGTCGGCTTGACCTTCCTGCCATTCCGCTTGCATTCCAAACTTCAAGGACCAAGGTGCATGGCGCGAAGCGCCTCTGCAGTCTTGCATATATATATATACAAGATTGCAGTGGCGCTTCGCGCCATGCACCTTGGTCCTTCGAGCTTCGCACGCAGGCGGTGTGCGTGCGCGTGCACATGCGCGCGCGAATACGTGCATACATGTCATACGCGCGCACTTGCCACGCCATACAGATATAGACACATAGGTGCATATACATAAATAGATACACACACACGGCGTACGTACATGTTTACGTCGTCGACCGTCTTGGGGCTCCTTGGGGTCGTTTCGGGAGCTCGCAGGAACGTCGGGGACCCTCTGGGGCCGTCTTCGGGTTCTCGTGAGGTCCTCCCAGGTCGTCTGCGGGGCTGCCCGAAAGGCATGGGGTGGGCCAAATTCGTTAGGTGGGGAGGGTGGGGCGCGATTTGTCCGAGGTCCCCTGCCTTATCAAAACATATGAATCGGAATCTATATATATGTATATATGTATATGTGTATATATATATATATGACACACACACACGCTTTGGGCGTCGCGGCCCTGCGCGCGGCAACAGGGCGGAGAAAGTCGTGAAGCAGCAAACGCGCGCGCGCGACCAGGAACTCCCGAGCCCTCAGAGACCGCTTAGGGTCCCGCAGCTGCCAGCAGCCACGAGCCACCTGGGCGTGGGCTGCAGGGGGAGCGGAGCGGAGGGAGGACGAGGCTACGGTGCGATGGAGGGCGCACACACACACACACACACACACACACACTTTTGGTGGTCGCGGCCTCGCGCGCAGCGACGAGGCTGCGTAAGACTGAAGAGCCCGTGCGCGCGCGGCTGGGCCCTCACGTCGGGGGCCCTCGTCGGCTCGCGCCGCCGAGCTCGGTGGGGGAGGGGCAGCGTCAGGGGCAAACGCTCGGGGGGGGGGGGGGACGCTCACGACCAGAAGTGAATTTTACAAAATTGTTTCACGTTACTCTAGATCTTGTTAGTGTCTACAACATGTATATAAATTTCACGTCAATCACTGTCAAAACTTTGCAGAAGTCAGGCACATCAGAGGAGAGATCGGCCTGCTGGCAGGTGCCCCACAGAAGGCGCTTATCCTCCGATCGGCCACCTGGGGCCCACCGAAGCCCTGGGGCACCTCAGGACACTCGGCGATCGACGAAGCGTGCCCCTTTTTAGCAAGAGTGCAGATCGTACGTGTCTACTGCAGGGTCGCTCCGGCAGTCAGGGGTCACGTCAGGGAGGGCAAGCAGGGGCAACGTTTGCGAGGTTTCCAGACGATTTCGTCGCTTATCTCGGTGGCTTCCCAGCCTCAGGATGCTTTCTGGCGGCTGTGCCTCGCCGAGAGCGTTCTGGGGGTGCCCAGATCCTCCCGAGCGGCTGCCGGAGGCCGGAGCCACGTCCCGAAGACCACCAGGGGTTGGGCTCAGGGGGGACGCATCGACCCCCGATCGCCCATCGATCGCCAGTAGGGGTCCCCACCCAGGACCGTTCGGCTTCGCTGTCGCCGATCTATCGGCGATGCGTCGCTGATGCCAGCTAGATGTTTCCCCCCCAGCCCATGCTCCCCTGGACGCTTCCCCTCAGGCGGGGAGGGCAAGGAGGAGGGGAGTGGGAGGGAAGGAGGAGGGGGCCTCGGCCTTGGATCGAGTATAGCCAAGACGCTGAAATGAGGACCACGTCGGGCCTACGAGGGGTGGGCTACGGCTTCCAGATCGCTCCTCAGATCCAGGTCGGGGAAGCTCTTCGTGGCCGAGGCCTGCAGTGGCCAGAGCAGCCCCGTGGCTTCATCTTCGGCGGTCCTTCTCTGGTAGCATCGTGACTGCAAGAGCAGACATGGATGCGCCGGATTACAGAGAGGAGGAGGAGGAGAAGGAGGAGGAGGAGGAGGAGGAGGAGGAGGAGGAGGAGGAGGAGAGGGAGGAGGAGGAGGAGGAGGAGGAGGAGGAGGAGGAGGAGGAGGAGGAGGAGGAGGAGGAGGAGGAGAGGAGGGAGGAGAGGAGGAGGAGGAGGAGGAGGGGAGGTCCCGCTTCCATGCAAAACTGGCGCGCGCCGCGCCGAATCAGGCGGCGTTGGCGTCATGCCTCGCCCGGATCCGTGGATCTGGCGCCCACGCGCCAGATCCACGGATCCTTTTACCCATCGGTCGTTGAAGGTAGGCATTTCTGGATTTCCAGACCCCAATCTACTTTGAGCGCCTTCTTGCTTCAATGATCGAGGGGCTTCACCTTTTCCGTCCTCTTTAGAGTGCGGGCGAACACCAAATCTACTTTCAACGCCTTCCTACTTCACGTTTCTACCTACTTCTTCCGAACGATGGGTATCCATGTGAGGGTGTGCCCGAATGGAGAGAGCAAGGAGACAGGCGAGGTACGCTCGCCCCATCTCTGGCATCCTAGTCTTCCCGACTAGGGGGATCCCTCTTCGCTGCTTTCCCGCATGCTGCTCAGAGAGCCCACCGGCGTGCGAGAGCGCGCGTCTCCCTTGAGCGCCGCGGCCCAAACCAACTGAGCACCTGAGCCACAGGAGGGGCGGGGAGTGCCACGGGAGGGGGAGCACCCGGGGACGGCCCCGGGAGCGGCAGCAGCCCCGGAGAGAGGCCACACCGGCGCGCGCGCCAGGTTTCCGCAGGGAGCACGAGCGCCGCCCCCTCCCCCCCCTCCCAGCTCGGGTCGGACGGAAGGCTGATGGGCCGATTTTCTACCGGAGGGCGAGGAGAAGAAGGAGGAGGAGGAGGAGGAGGAGACGGAGGAGGAGACGGAGGAGGAGTCGGAGGAGGAGGAGGAGGAGGAGGAGGAGACGGAGGAGGAGACGGAGGAGGAGGAGGAGGAGGAGGTCCCCATCCTCCCTTCTTCCCCGTCCTGCCTGTGGCAGCGGAGGTGGAACATCGGCCCGTCAAAGGGGGCGGGCAGAGGGAATCGGACGGGGGCACGAAGTCTGCAGCGTGCAGACGGCCTCGGCCCCGCCGCCAGGCGCCTCCTCCTCCTCCTCCTCCTCCTCCTCCTAGGCATCCGACGATGTGAGCTTCTCTCCCGTGCGCTGCCCCAGGGATCCCGACCCCTTCCCGAGGGCTGCTTTTCTCGAAGAAGACAGAACAGCATGAGCAGAAACTTTTGGCGCTCCGCACGGATATCCTGGATCCGCGTTGGGGCCCCCTGGTGGCGCCTCCGGCGCCGCCCCTGGCGCGCTCCGCGAGCCAGGGAGGGGGGTCCAACGCAGATCCAAGAAATCCGCGCCGGGCGCCAAAAGTTTCTGCTGATGCCAGTTGGGCCCCAGAGGAAGAGATCGAGGAAAGACGCCTGGATCGAAACACCATGTCGTCGGAGACACGGTCAGGACCTCGCCCCCGTGCCGCGGTTCGGAGCCTGCGGCTTTGCGTGCCGCGCCGCCAGCTCTGGCTCATCACACTGCGTGGCGCGACACGCTGTCCACCTCCCGGTCCCCAAGCGTCAGCGCCCCGAGCCTTCCCCAGCCTTCCGCCCCCCGCGGGGCGGAGCGACACGCTGCCCGCTCGCAGGGCACGGCGTGACGCCGGGGCCGCCGCCGCGACATGCCAGTCAAGGATTCCCGACCGCATCCCCCCCTTTCGATGGGGTAGATACTGGAGGCCTCGCGCGGCGCGCAACTGTCGTATTATCGAGGACGCCGACGGCGAATTACCGCCGCCCCCTGCCTTCTAGAATCGCCCATGTGGCCGCGCGTTGTGGCAAGAGCTCTGCCAAGCTATCGGACCCTGTGTTCCCCCAACCGTTGTGGAAACCCTTCATGGATCATTTGGGGGAGGGTGGCGGGGAAGATCAGGGGAGGAGGCGGTGGAGGGGGTGGAGGAGGAGGAGGAGGAGGAGATGGAGGAGGAGCAGGAGGAGGAAGAGGAAGAGGAGGAGGAGGAGGAGGAGGAGGAGGAGGAGGAGGAGGAGGAGAAGAAGAAAAAGAGATCTTGAGAGGAGGAGGGAGGAGGGGCGTCTTGGGAGCCTCTGGGGACACTCTTGGGGCCTCCTGGGAGCTTCATGGGAGCCCCTTGGAGCCATCTTGGGGGCCTCCTTGTGCCTCTTGGGCGCCTTTGGGGGCTTCTCGGGGGCCTCCTTGGCCGTCTTGGTGGGCTCCTGGCCCGTCTGACGCCGTCAGAAGCAGTTTTGGGTGCCTCCTTGGGCCGACTTGGGGCCCTCTTGGGGTGCCCCAGGGCCGTCTTGGATGCTTTCTTGGGCCGTCTTGGAGGCCTCTTGGGCCATCTTAGGCCCATCTTGGGCCGTCGTGGTGGGCTCCTGGCCCGTCTGACGCCGTCGGAAGCAGTTTTGGGTGCCTCCTTGGGCCGACTTGGGGCCCTCTTGGGGTGCCCCAGGGCCGTCTTGGATGCTTCTCTTGGGCGTCTTGGAGGCCTCTTGGGCCGTCTTTGGGCCCTCTTGGCGGCGTCTTGGGGCCTCTTGGGCCGTTCTGGGGCCATCCTGGAGGCCTCTTGGACGATCTTAAGGCGACCTTTGGGGCTCTTGGGCCGTCTCGGGCCGTCGGAAGGCAAAGAAGCAAATGCCAAAATCCTTCAAAAACCTAAGGGAAGTCAATGAGTGGAAACCATTTTGGAGGCCTCTTGGGCCGTCTTGGGCCATCTTAGGCCCATTGGGCCGTCTTGGTGGGCTCCTGGCCCGTCTGACGCCGTCGGAAGCCGTTTGGGTGGCCTCCCTAGGCCGACTTGGAGCCCTCTTAGGGTGCTTCAGGGCCGTCTTGGAAGCTTTCTTGGGCGTCTTGGAGGCCTCTTGGGCCGTCTTGGAGGCCTCTTGGGCCGTCTTTGGGCCCTGTCCCTCTTGGGGCCGTCTTGGGGGCCTCTTGGGCCGTTCTGGGGCCATCCTGGAGGCCTCTTGGGCGATCTTGGCGCGACCTTTGGGGCTCTTGGGCCGTCTCGGGCCGTCGGAAGGCAAAGAAGCAAATGCCAAAATTCTTGTAAAAACCTGAGGGAAGTCAATGAGTGGAAGCCCTCTTGGAGGCCTCTTGGGCCATCTTAGGCCCATCTTGGGCCGTTTTGGTGGGCTCCTGGCCCGTCTGACGCCGTCGGAAGCAGTATTGGGTGCCTCCTTGGGCCGACTTGGGGCCCTCTTGGGGTGCCCCAGGGCCGTCTTGGATGCTTTCTTGGGCGTCTTGGAGGCCTCTTGGGCCGTCTTGGGGGCCTCTTGGGCCGTTCTGGGGCCATCCTGGAGGTTTCTTGGGCGATCTTGGCGCGACCCTTGGGGTTCCTGGGCCGTCTCGGACCGTCGGAAGGCAAAGAAGCAAATGCCAAAATCCTTCAAAAATTTAAGGGAAGTCAATGAGTTTGGCCTCTTCGGGTCGTCTGGAAGCCATATTGGAGGCCTCCTGGGCCGTCTTGGGCCATCTTAGGCCCATCTTGGGCAGTACTGGTGGGCTCCTGACCCGCCTGACGCCGTCGGAAGCCGTTTTGGGGGCCTCCCTGGGCGACTCCATTTCCAGAGGTTCCCGAGCTTTGTCTCTATTGTTTCATGGTGTCGTCTTGCTATTTTCATTATTATAATAACAAGTATTAGTAGTAGTAGTAGTATTATTAGTATTGGTATTATTATTATATCATTATTGGTATTATTAGTATGACTAGTAGTAGTAGTAGCAGTAGTAGTAGTAGTATTGGCATTATTATTCGTATTAGCATTATTATTAGTAGTATTGGCATTATGCTTGGTATTTGTATTATTAGTATACTTACTGTTGTTAGTATTATTGATATTATTCGGTCGGCAGCAAAGGGGGGAGGGTCCGCTTGGAACCATGTACAGAAGGAATTGTATTGTAATGCGCCACAAAAGGAATCCTTTCGTGGCGGCCAGCCAAAGTGGGGACCTCCGAGGGGAAGAGACAAAAATATCATATTTTTTGTCGGCGGGGGGAGAGGAAGATGTGGTGTGCCCCTTTTTCCTTCGGAGCTCCCCACTTCTGCTAGCCGCCACAAAAGGGTTCCTTTTGTGGTGCATTCTAATAGGTTTCGTTTTGTGTGGGATTACAATGGGGCTCCTTCTGTGGAAGATTCAATAGGGTTCCTTATGAAGGGAGATTACACTGGGATTATTATTGTGGGCACTTCTTGTATTACTTCATAAAAACCTTATTGGATGGATCTAACTCTCATAGAATCCTATTACATATGGTTTCACCTCTACTAGATTCATATTACAGATGGATCCACCTCAAAGAGAGTCTTACTACAGATGGATCCACCTTCCCACTACAGATGGATCCACCTCTAATAGACGCATAGTACAGATGAACCCACCTCCAATGGGATCAGACTAGAGATGGATCCATCCCGATTGGGTTCCTATCAGAGTGAGATCCACCTCGAATGGTGTCCTATCAGACATGGGTCCACCTCTAATGGAATCTTATTACAGATGAATCCACCTCTATTGGAATTCTAACAGAGATGGATCCACTTCGAATGGGAACCTATTACAAATGGATCCACCTCTAATGGAACCCGAGTAGAGATGGATCCACCCCTAATAGAATCCCATTAGATATTGATCCACCTCTAATGGGATCCTAATACAGATGGAAACACGGATGCTAGAATCTTATTACAGATGGATTCAGCTCTAATGGAACCCGATTAGAGGTGGATCTATCCCTCATGGAATCAGATTAGAGATGGATCCACTTCTGATGGGATCTTGTTAGCGATGAGTCCACCTCTGGTAGCATCCCAGTAGGGATGGACACACATGTAATGGCATCCGCTTAGAGATGGATCCACCTTTAAGAAAATCATATGACATATGGACCCATCTCTAATGGAATCCCATTGAAGATGGATCCACCTCTAATAGAAACCCATTACCGATGGACCAACCTCTAATAGAACCGCATTACACCCGGATCCACCTTTACTGCAACCCGAGTAGGAATGGATCCGCCCCTACTAGAATCATAATGGAGATGGGCCCACCTCTACTGGAATATTATTACAGATGGATCCACCCCTAGTAGAATCTTGTTACACATGGATCGACCTTGAATAGAATCGCATTACAGATGGATCCACCTTTAATAGAGTATTATTAAAGGTGGGTCCACCTCTAACAGAATCCTACTACAGATGGACCCACCTTCCATAGTATCCGATCAGGAACGGATCCGCCCCTAACTCAATCCTACTACAGATGGAGCCACCTCTACTAGAATCCTATGACATGTGGATCCACCTCTAATAGAATCCCAGTGGAGATGGACCCACAACTAATGGAACCCCAATTAGAGGTGGACCCACCTCTAATGGAATCCTGCTACGGATGGACCCACCCCAACTAGAATCCTTTTACAGATGGACCCACGTGTTTTAGAACCCTGTTACATATGGATCCACCTCAGTAGAATCCTGTTAGCGACGGATCCGCCTCTGACAGAGTCCAATTTGAGATGGATGCTTCGCGAATGGACTCCAATTACAGATGGATCCACGCCTAATAGAATCCGAGTAGAGATGGTTCCATCTCCAATGGAGTGCTATTAGAGATTGATCGAAATCGAATAGAGTCCAATTACAAATGGATCCACCCCGAATGGAAACCTGGTAGAGCTGGACCCACCTCAGATAGAATCCGATTGGAGATGGACCCGTCTCTTATGGAATCCTATCGCAGATGGGCCCACCTCTCATAGAATCCTATGACAGATGGTCCCGCCTCCTTACTATAATCCTATTAGGGACGGGTCCTTCTCTAATAGAGTCCGATTAGCCATGTATCCACACCTGATGGGATCTTATTAGACATGGACCCACCTCTCATAGAATCTTATTACAGATGGATCCACCTCTAATGGAATCACATTACAAACGGATCCGCCCCAAATAGAACCCTACCACCGATGAATACACCTCTCATAGAATCCTAATACACAAGACCCCACTTCTAATAGAACCATATTACAGATGGATCCACCTCGAATAAAATCATGTTGAAGATGGATTCATCCCCAATGGGATCGATTACAGCTGGATCCACAACGAATGGCATCTTATGAGAGATGGGCCCACTTCAGACTGAAACCTAGTACAGATTGATCCACCGCATATGGAGTCCTAACAGAGATGGGCCCACCTCTGATAGTATCCTACTTCAGGTGGGTCCACCGCTACTTGAATAGTATTATAATGATGGCTCAAATAGAACCTTATTAGATCCAACAGAGATGGATCCACTTCGAATGGGAACCGATTACATATGGATCCACCTCTAATGGAAGCCGATTAGAAATGCATCCACCTCTAACTGAATCGCAGTAGAGACGAACCCACCACTAATGGGATCCTAGTACAGGCGGGCCCACTTACATTAGAATATTATGGCAGCTGGATTCAGCTCCAATGGAATCCGAATAGAGATGGACCCATATCTCATGGAATCCTATTAGAGATGGATCCACTTCTAATAGAATCATGTTACAGATGGTTTCAGATCTCATGGAATCCGAGTAGAGATGGATCCACATGCAATGGAATCCGTTCAGAGATGGTTCCATTTTTAAAAAAGAATCAAATTACAGATGGATCCGTTTTTAATTGAATATCATTACCGATGGGTCCACTTCTATTAGAAACACGTTACATGTGGATCCACCTCTAATAGAATCTTATTACATACGGATCCACCCCTAATGGAATCCGATTAGAAAGGGACCCTCCTCCTCCATGTTCCTCTCTCCTTCGTTTCCTCCCGCTCCTCCCCCCTACTCCCCCCTCGCCCTCGTTTCCCCCCTCGTCTTGCCCCCCCCCCCCCCCCCCCCCTCGCGCCCCCGTTCTCTTATACGAGCTGCCTTCTTTAACCAGCATATTCGAAAACGAAGCTTGATTTAGAGTGGCTCCAACTTCCCCCGCCTCTTTCTTTCTGCAGGGACGGTTAGACAGATCGAGGTGAAGATAAAGAGAGAAGGAGAGAGCGCGAGAGAAAGAGGGGAAGAGGTCAAACGAAAAAACACATAATACATATTGGAATAGGAGTAAGGACATTGATATGATTTATATATTATATATATATATATATATATATATATATATATATATATATATTATTATATGTATATATAATAATAATAATAATAATAATGTTTATATATATTTTTTTTTTTAAAAAAAAAAAAAAAAAAAAAAAAAAAAAAAAAAAAAAAAAAAAAAAAAAAAAAAAAAAAAAAAAAAAAAAAAAAAAAAAAAAAAAAAAAAAAAAAAAAAAAAAAAAAAAAAAAAAAAAAAAAAAAAAAAAAAAAAAAACGGCGAAGGACCCAACCAGCTGCACTGCAGCCGCGAGCACCGCGCAGGAGATGCGACGAAGGAGGGGGGGGGCACGCAAGCTACGAGTAGCGCAAGGCACGCCCCGTCTACTCACAGGCACCGCGCCACTGCATGGACGAGGCACAGGGCAGCGCGGGCAGGAGGTGGCCAGCGGAGGAGGGGGAGGGCTGAGCGGGGCGAGCCACCACATCAGCATCAGCGCATCTTGAGACCTGTCACGGAACACGCAGGGAAAAGTTACGGAGACACCGCGTAGATGTCAGAGGCAAGTGGGGCAGAAACGAGGCGAATGAAGCAGAGCGAGCGACAGACGAGGGGCGACATGTTTGCCTCCGAGCCGATGGCGAGCCACGCAGAGGGCACCGCGCAGGCGGCGCCGCGCGAAAGTGGCTGGGGAGCCCCCGCCGACGCGGTCTGGTCATCCCGAGGGTGTCCCATCGACGCGCGGGGGTCGTCCACTGCGACTCAGAGTAAACGCATGGCGCCCCCGCACTGCGCGGCGAGGCGATGCGAGAAGAACGCGATCTGGGTGGAATCGCCCCGACAGGCGCCGGTCATCCTCTGGCGAGAAATTTCGACGACGAGCTGGGGTCATCCAAGCGTCTGCGACAGCCAGCGCACCCAACCGCCACGGCGGCCTCTCAGATCAGGCCTTGCGGATGAACTCGCTGGAGTCCAGCTCCCTGGCCAGTTACCTCGCCTTCCATTGCGCTGGTTCGTGCGCGTCGCGAACCTGGTCGGCGCCCACTTCCGGAGCGTCGAAAACGCTCGAGACGGTGTCGCCCACCGCGCAGGCGTACGTGAGCAGCCGGCCCCCCGGCAGGACTGCGTCGACTCCTGGCACCGCGCCCGAACTGGCCCTCTTTCCACGCCAGTTTGAGATCGCGCCAAATCGTCTTCAGTGCAGTTTCGGATGAGACTGAGGTCTTCCGGCACTCTTCGCCGCCCACTGTCCGGAATATCATCGCGAGGTCCTCGAGCGTCGCCTGCAGCAGCATCGAGGGCGGCGCCGCAGCAGCGAAGGCGGCGCCCGGGCCCGGGGCACGAAATGCGATGTCCTGGTTGTCCGCGGACAAACCACAAACCACAATGTTCCCGTCACTTCTGTTGCGCATGGCATACTTCGCCCCGGCGGCGACACGCGCGTAGGCGACGCCCTCGCTCAGAGGTGGGATGTTGCACTGCCCCCAGTCATTGCTGCCGCAAGCTGCTGCAGTCCCATCGCTGCGCAGCAGCACCGAGTGCTCCCACCCGGCTGCGATCTCCGTGAACTTCATGTTATCCTCGAGATCGGGTAGGTCGCACTGGCCCACGTCGTTCCTGCCCAAAGCGTGGACAGTGCCGTCGTCGCCCAGTAAGACCACGTGATTTGACATGCTGATTTGCACGATGGTCCGATGGACCTCCCACACGCAGATCCCCTCGCCCTGCGGGCTGATGATCTGCAAGATGCCGTCGCTAAGGATCCAGATTGCATCGCCCCAGGCCGCAATTAGGAAGTCCACCACTCCCTCGTTGATATTAGGGGGGGTGAGGCGCTCGCCCTCGTATACGAAGATCACGCCGTCGCATCGCAACATCACCGTGAAGCGCGCCCCGGCAGCGATCTGCGTGAAGCGGAGGTAGTCGTCGCGAACAACGCCGAGTACTTGCACGACATCCTTTCCAGATGTCGCCAGGGTGACGGAGTAGATGTGCACCTCTCCATCGGCGCTGAGAAGTGCGACATGTTGCTCTCCCACAGCAACCCGCGCGAATGCAGCGCGAGATGGAGGCCGCCTCACAACCTTGGCGGAGTGGTCAACTGCCGAGGACAGGAAAGCTGCACCGTCATTGATCAGGAACGACATGCGCTTCCAACGCGCGGCAGCGGCCATCCTGGCAGCAAGCTCCGCAGCAACCGCTACGCCCGAGGTGGGGGGGGGCCTACGGACTGCCTTTGACAGGGTCGAGCCTGAGCGGCGTCCACGGTGGCAATGCGCATGGAAGCGCGGTGAATGGGTTTTTTTTGTGAACATCCTAATCTTCTCGATGAAGGTGCTGATTCTGACGAAGCTCTGAGGCCAGTTTCATCCACGCATCGCGAGACCTGTTACTGGGCACGCAGGAAGATTTTCACGGAGAAGCCGCGTAAATGTCAGGGGCAGGTCAGCAGCGGCAGAAACGCGACCGGGGGGGCGCGCGGCCAAGAAGCGAAGTGAAGCCAGAGGAGCGAGAGACGAGAGGTGACATGATTGCTTCTGGGCCGATAGCGAGCCACGCAGAGGGCACTGCGCAGGCGGCGGCGCTCGAAAGTGGCTGGGGAGCCCCCACCGACGCGGTCTGGTCATCCCGAGGGAATCCCATCGACGCGCGGGGGTCGTCCACTGCGATTCAAAATACACGGGGAGTTCCCCCGCATTGCGCGGCAAGGAAGGGCGCGATCTGGGTGAAATCCCCCCGACAGGCGCCGGCCATTCTCTGGCGCGAAATTCCGACGGCGGGCTGGGGTCATCCAAGCGTCTGCGACGGCCTGCGCGCGCCGCTGGCTCGCGCGCGGCCAGCCGCGGCGGCGGACTCTCAAATCAGGCCTCGCGGATGAATTCGCTGAAGCCGAGCTCCCTGGCGAGGGCCGTCGCCTCCCTCCTGCACCGCTTCGCGCGCGCAGCAAACTGCTCCAGCTGCTTCCGCAAGCCCGCCGGCGGCCCTGCCAGGAAGAACTCAATGCGCGGCGCCCGCATCAGCAGGAGGTCCTCGTGGCGCGTGGCGCGCGAGAGCAAGACGTCGAGCTCCAGCCACCAGTCGTCGTCGTCCTTCTTGCCGTTCCCGACCCCGCGGCGGCCGCAGTCCAGGATCACGCCTCGGCGGCGTCGGCCGGGGGAGCAGTGCGCCGGTCAGCCGACGGCCCAGTGCGAGAGTCCACGGGACCAGGAGAAGGTCACGTTGCGGACCGCTCGCGCCCGAAGGGTTCGGCCGTAGACTGCACGGTGGCACCGTTCCCCCGCCCCGTCGCCTTCCCGCATGGTGCGCCCCTGGCACGCCACCGTGGCGATGACCCTGCCGTGCGAAAACGGGAAGCCCGTCCGGGTGACCTTGGAGGTGCGGAAGGTGAACGGCCCCGACGCACGGGGCTCGATGAACACCAGCGGGCCCGCGAGGTCCCCCGCGAGGCTGTCGCCGTGGCGCCTCAGGTCGTCCACGAAGGGCGCGCTCGCGTACTTCTCCATGCGCACCCAGAACCCCAGCGGCAAGTGCTTCAGATAGACCCTGTTCTCCCCGTCTCCCTCGGAATTTTGCGACTGCGTCCCGATCTCGAGGGCCCACGACGACGTGCACGATCTGCCCCTCGGCGCCCATGGCGAGGCCGTTCTTGAGGTCGAGCGCCTCCAGGAGCCGGATCCGCATGCCCACATGCACCGGGAGCAGTCCGTGCATGCCACCAGTGTTCTTCGGGTTGGCACAGTTCATCATCTTGGCGGCGTCCTTGACATTCATCGTCGGGGCAGACCTGTCCGCGGCCTGCACGAGGAAGAGGGGCTTCTTCAGGACGTCCGCGCCCTGCTGGGTACGCATGGTACGCATGTTCATCCACCGCGCCACAGTGTCCCAGTAGGGCCCAATCATGTGGCCGTTCTGGAACCCTTCCTCCCGGAGCCGGCGATCATCGGGTTTCAGCTGCATGGCGTTCCACGTGGCCCGCATGGCCAGCGGGGCCTGCTTCCCCGGCTTGCGCAAGAACGCCATGAGATCCCGAAGCTTCGGGTCTTTGAAGCGGTTGGACGCCTGGAGCTCGAAGCACAGCGGCGTGTTGCAGAAGAGCTTCATCACGGCCTGGTACTCTGGAGCGAGGTTGATGCTCGCCGCCGCCAGTTCCTCGAAGCTGGAGATGAGGGACACTTTGCCTCCCGTCGGCTTCAGCTGCAAGAAGTCTCCCAGGTGGATCACGATCGGCATCCGGCCGAAGGCTCCGCCGACCTGGTCGTGCTCTCGCTCCTCCGCGCCCCACTCGGCCTTGCGTCCCAGGTAGGACCGGAAGGCTAGCATGTTGTACAAGTTGGGCGAGATCATGCTCACCTCCCCCAGGATCAAGCACCTGACCGCCTCCCACGTGTCCTGTAGCGCTTTCAGCTTGCCCCCCGCGGGTATGTCCTTGTTCCTGAAGGACTGCACTCCTATGACTCCCGCCCGGTGGCAACTGACGGCCTTGTGAGCGTCCGTGGAGATGTTCGCGGCCTGGGACCACTTCGCGCAGACTATCTGCGTGGGCTTCGCCTTGCCCGGTTCCACAGGGAACAGCGCGTCCGTGGCCGGCGGCACGATCTCCTGCACCATGGCGGTCTTCCCGCTGCCGCCGTGGCCGAGGAGCAGGAACTGGAACGTCTTCCGCTTCGCGTGATTGGCCATGCTGCCGTCCTCGATCTTCTGCTCCTCGTCCCACACCACGTTGCAGGCGTTCGCGAACGCCGTGACGAACAGGGCCTGGTCTGGCTTGAGAGGGAGGGGCTCCTGCCGCCCCGTTCTCGGGTTGACCACGCCGTCCTCGAACTTTATGACGAGGCGCTTGACGAAGTCGCTGGGCCGCTGCATCTCCTCCGAAGGCTCCCACCGCGCCTGCGCCGCCTCGGCCGGCATCGCGGCGGCGCCCGCTGCCCGGAGGTCGTCGGGCGCGGGGGCGTCGTCCACGGGCACGTCCGCATCCTTCGCGCCCCCTGGCGAACCTTTCCCGCTGTGTCTCCGCCAGGCCCTCCAGCGCGTCTGCGTCGAGGTCGCGCAGGGCCCTGAACGGAGCGAGGACGTCGTCCTTCAGAGCGCGGACAGCACGACGCGACGCGTCGGCGTCAGTCGGCCCGGGCAGCGCGCCGTTCTCCATCGTCGCGGTTTTCTTGAGCTACTTCACGAAGGCCTGCGTGCGCTCGGCGGTATCGAAGCGCAAGATCTGCCCGAGCGTCTCGGGGTCGAAGTGATGCTCCAGGACCGCGTTGGCACCCAGCTTCGCGAAGCCGTCCTGAGCGCGGATGCTCTGGGCCTCCACTTGCGCGGCGCCCGCCCCCGAGTCCTTGGCGCCCTCCCGAAACACGGGGGCCTTGGAAACCTGCACGTCGTCCTCCTGCGGCCTCTTCGGCTTCGAAGCCTTCGCCTTGGAGATGCCGTCGAAGTTGGCTGCGGTCTTCGTGGTCTCCAGTGCCAAGTACCCCTGCACGGTCAGCATGCTGTCCAGCAAATTGCCCAGCTCCGTGCACTGGGCGCACTGGCACGGAGGCTGCACGTCCTCCCCGCGGTCGCTGCGCTTCTCGCGCAGCGCGGACTCGACCTCCTCCGTATTCCAGATGCTGGGAGTCGCCCAGGACCCGACGTCATTCCTGAGGCACTTCGCCCTGGCCGTCTTCGCCAGTTGTTCCTGGGCGATGGCGTACGACTCCCAGCCGCGCTGGAACGGGCCCGAGACGCCCTCCCCCGCTGGCTGCGCCGGCCACTCCGGCTCGCCCTCTGGCGCCGCGCACAGGTGCTCGCACGCGCGGAGGTAGCGCAGCTCCTTCGTATTGTTGGGCCCGTCGGCGTCTGGCAGGTGCACTGGTCTAAGCAGCACCGATTTCATGAGGTAGTGCGTCTCCACGTTCGACTCTGCGCTCACGAACTGGAAGCCGTCCGGCTTCGGGATGCGCGGCTCGGCGGCCAGCCTCTGAGTCCAGTTCCGCGCCGCCGAGTAGGACGAGTCGAAAGCGATGTCCACGCGCAGGGTGCGACCCCCGCTGCCCTCGGGCTCCAGCTCCCCGGCCGGAAGGGCGTGCAGCGGCAGTTCCACGCGGTACACCCAGATGCTGTAGACGGACAGGCTCATGTCTCGGACAATAGGGTGATCCCCGCGGTGCATCCAGTCGTCGTGCTGGCTCAGCACGGCGCCCCTGAACTTGCCCCGCGCGAGGCCATCGACGGTCGGCCCCGGTGCCTCAGGCTGCTCTTCGGCCTCGCCTTCCCGCATCTTGTTCAACGCCATCGTCACGTTGCGCAGCGAACCGCCGCTGGCGTTCGCGATCTGGAACGCCTGGTGCGCGTATTCGACCGTGTCGAACTCCTCGCCGTCGGGGCTGACGTACACCGTCTCGCCCTCGCGCTGCACCTCGCTCCACCCCGGCATCGCGACCTGCTGTCCAGTGCCGGGGACCGCGTACGTGATCGAGGCGGCGGGCGGGCTTTCCGCGGCGTCGGCCTGGCCGTATCGCCTGCGCCAGGACTCCGCGGCGAGATAGATGGACTTCCGCATGAACACCTTCCAGCAGCGGTGCGTCATGAAGGAGAGGTGCCCGAAGAGCATAGGGAAGACCATCTCGCAGCCGCTCTTCCAGGAAGCCCTGCGGAAGCAGGTCACGAAGCGGGACAGCACTTGCTGCGCGCTTGAAATCCTCCTTGCGCTTCCCTGCAGCGGTCGACTGGGGGTCGTCGCCGGCGTCGCCCGCGGCCTGCGCCTCCCAGTCGTCCCACTGGCTCTTGAGGCGGCGCACGCCGTCGAGGAGCTTGCAGAGCACGTTGTCCATGTTGGGGTTCACCTTCGTGGTGTAAGAGTTCACGCAGTAGCTCGTGTCGTGAGCATCCACGCAAGTGGCGAGCGCGTGCCGTTCCAGGTCGCGTTGGACATCCGCGCGCAGCGTCCTCACCGTCCACGCTCGGGCTGCCGCAGTTCGCGAGCTCCCTGAAGATCCCGCGCCAGTCGGTGATTACGACGAACGGCGGCGGAATTGGTCCACACGTCCGCCCCGACAGATCCGGGACGGCGTTCGCGCGGCGATGCTCCGACGTGAGGCCGACGTGTATCCAACGCGCAGCCGACGTGCATCCGACGCGAATCCGGCGTGCGTCCGACGCGAATCCGACGCGAATCCGACGTGGATCCAACGTGCATCCGACGTGGATCCGACGTGAAGTGGGCCTCAAGTTGCCTTCAGTCGGGCGTGTCCCTCTACAGGAGGAATATTCGAAAATAATAGACAAATAGTCTGGGGACGATTTGTTTTTACTACTTTTGAATAGCTTTGAGCATGTGTTTGAGCTTTTTGTTATTCTTCGTTCGACACCCGCCTGTAGGGGGACATGCCTGACCTAAAAGTTGCCGCGCGAGGCCTCCAGAAGTCTCCCCCCTGCCGTCCGACCCCCGCCGGCGCGCGCCTCGGCCGAGCCGCCCATGGAGACCAAGGTGAAGAGCCTGGAGGCCGAGGAGCAGCGGCTCCACCGTGCGCCCGCCGAGCGGGGGGAGGGAGGAGGAGGAGGAGGAGGAGGAGGAGGAGGAGGAGGAGGAGGAGGAGGAGGAGGAGGAGGAGGAGGGGGAGGAGGGAGAGGAGGAGGGGAGGAGGAGGAGGAGGAGGAGGAGGGGACGGGGAGGAGGACAAGCTAGGTGCGCCGCGTCATATCTGACATCCTACCCCTCCCTCCCATCCCTTACCATGGCGCAGATCCCCTCTCTACTCGCTCAGTCGGATGTCGAGCAGGGCAGTGATCCCGAAAGGGTACGCGATGCATTGTAGAGCACGGCATGGCATGGCGTAGAAGAGCACCGCAAAGCGTAGCATCAACCTAGCATTGCATTGCATGCCGTGGCATGGCACGGGAAATGACGCCAGCGCTGCAGCGGGAGCACGAGTCGAAACGAGCGGAAGCGCGGAAATGAGGCCAGCGCTGCAGCGGGAGCACGATTCGGAACGAGCGGAAGCACGGAAATGAGGCCAGCGCTGCAGCGGGAGCACGATTCGGAACGAGCGGGGCCCGAAAATGAGGCCGGCGCCTCAGCGAGAGCAGCATTTTGAAAAGAAACGCAGGCGAAAACCCAATTCAGGGGAAACCTATGTGCAAAAAAAACAATACGCGGGGGGGGTCGGCCATTTTCAAACGGTCATCAGGGGAAGAGGGAGAGTAGTATTCATATTGGGCAATTGTGGAGGAGGCGGAGGCGGAGGCGGAGGCGGAGGCGGAGGGGGAGGAGGAGGAGGAGAGAGGAGGAGGAGGAGGTGGAGGAGGAGGAGGAGGGAGGAGAGGAGGAGGAGGAGGAGGAGGGGGAGGAGGAGGAGGACAAGGACGAGGACGAGGAGGAGGCGGAGGCGGAGGAGGAGGCGGAGGCGGAGGGGGAGGAGGAGGAGGAGGAGGAGGAGGAGGAGGAGGAGGAGGAGGAGGAGGAGGGCGTTGTTGTTGTGGAGCGACCTAAAGTCAAAGAAAACGATTAAAAGACCCCCCCGTCAGAATCAGAGGGCCCCTCATCCTCGTCCTCCTGGCGGGGCCTACCCGCGGCCTGCCCGAGCTCCCTGACGTCTTGCAGGTCCTCGTCGGCCAGCCCGAACGCTCTGAGGACCTCCTGCTTCGAGGCGTACCCCAACCTCGCACGGGCAGTGGGCCTCCCTGCGGGCGCGGCGGCAGAAGGAGCACAACGGACAGACAACAAATCTCGCTCAGCCTGAGAGAGGCCGCGAGCGGACGAAAGGGTCAGATGCTTCGACGAGGCTCGACCATGTGGGTGTTTCCCATCACGAATTCGCTTCAGCTGATGCTTCACTTGTGGGGACCTCGGCCTGTGCAAGCAGCCGGCCAACAGAAGCGCACCTGGGCGGAAATCCTCACAATAGGCACCGCACTTGACACAAAATACAAACGGCATTCCTGATTTCTGAGGCGAGTCGATCTCGCATCTCATCAGGGCATGCCCGTTCAGGTAAAAAGCGCTGGTGGCGACCTCTTCCCAATCGAGCCCGTCCGACCCCCCAACGTCCACCCCCTCCCCGCCCACAGACTCTTCAATCTCAGGCTCAGGCTGAGGCGGCAACTCGTGAGAGTCAGGTGCACACTTTTCCGAAGCTTCAAGGCCAACCGTGTCAAGACGTTTTTCCGCCTGGCCTTGCAAGTGCACCTCTAAAGATGCAGCCCACTTGGCAGACTCTTTCACAAGACACTTGAGACCTCTGTACAAGTCTACGTCCTGCTGGCTAAGTTGGTGCTTTGCAGCACCCATCTTCGCATAAGAGTCTACCGAATCACTGGCTCGCTTCTCCCACAGGGTCGTCTTGCCACTGTGGACATCAGACATCGAGCAGTGAGCTGCCGCCTTAAACGCCGTGAAATCCCCTGGAGAAAAACTGGACCAGAAGGGAGCCCACAGGTGGGCCCTGGGCCCTCCAGCAGAGGCCCCCGCCCCTTGGCCACCCCAGAGGACGTCCAGAGTTCCCTGGCAGTCACAATATAAATCAAACGGTGCCATCGCACACTGATTCAGCATGTACACAGCATAGTATTCCCCATCCTTGGCCGTCTGGCGAGGCCCATGGGAGAAGGCGACGGGTCCGTAACAAGCCGAGGTGACGTTGCCCAGAGGATCAGCCTGGACTAAGGCCCAACCAGCCCTCGAAAGCCCAGGAATCCCTGGCCAAGAAGCGGACCCATCCGAAAAAAAATAAACCACTGAGGCGGCCTGACTCAGGCCTGTTAATCCAGAACACGGTCTGTCCAGGCTCCTGGGCAGGAAAGAGCGCCAACGGCGACGGAAAGATCGCGCGCGCGAATCTCTCAGCCAGCTCCCCCCCTCCTTCGAGCACACGGGCCGCCCGTCTGGCAAGCTGCGGCGAGACCATGTCTCTCCTGAGCACAGCGTGGGCTGAGCAACGATATTGTCTGTGAACAAGGGTCCCAGCCTCCTCATGACACAGCCTACACTTGCAGCAACTGTGATACCCATGCCTGTGCACTCTTGCTTGAGGCCAGTGCACATTGCTCAAAAGGCTCCTGAGGGACCTCTGATGCTGGGGCTTCCAAGAGGAGGAGGAGGAGCGAAGGAGAGGCTTCACAGCATCCCAGAAAAGAGGGTACCCTTGGAGCTCATCGCCTACCTGCATCAGCGCCTGCCTGTCCGACGCTCTGACGGCCGCAGCACGGACCTGCAACCGAAACTCCACAGGCGCAATCTGAGAGAGATTCCAGACCTGCCCGATGTCAGTTTCGACCGTTCGGAAATCACGAAAAGCCCAGCCCACACGAGCGAGACTGAGCACTGCCACATCCGCAGGTGTCGCAGCTCCTTGCCATGGGTGCCTTTTCGAATTTGCTCGAGCTATGGCCGCGTCGGCCGTCGCATTCAAGATCGAGACCTTGGGAAAACTGCCCCAGACAGCGGTGGCCCATTGAAAGGCCACATGGCCAGCATAGGCCACAACAGGGTCAACGATTTCTCCCAGTCGAAAAGAATGCGGACGAATTCCCAGGGAGGCCCCTTTGGGATGACGTCCTAAAGCGCGGGCCGCCGAGAGCCTCAGGCCATGCATGGCCGTCGGCGAAATCCCCGAGACACTACTTCCCCAGAGGGCCGATGCCGCGGCCCCAATTCTCTGCACAAGAGCCACATCAGCCCCAGCCTCCCTCAGCAGCCGAAGTCGCTTCGAGCGCGAACCAGCATCGATGAACCTCGCTCGCTGCACTCCAACACGTCGTCGTGAGCCCGTCGTCGCATCCGCGCCAAGGTTACGCGCATGCTCGACCCGAGACGCACCAGGCAAACACCAGGAGCCAGCAACGTGAGCCAGCACCTCTCGCGTGCACATGTACTTCGTTTTCTTGATGTTCACAGGCAAGTGGAGCTCCTCAAAGCACGAGAAGAGCTGAGCGACGGCACTCGATAGCACCTGAGCTACCTGAACTGGCCGACCACACGCCTGAAGTGCAACGTCGTCTACAACATTGCGGATGAATAAATTCGGCCTACCTTGCTGCGTGAGAAGAAGCGGACGGAGCAGCAATAACTTAGCCAGAGTCGTCGCTCCTGAGCAACCAGCCACCACAGCTGCATTCGCCAAGTAGGCCGACGATACGGCACCTCCATACATCAGAGCTTTATAACCAGCATGGATCGTGCAGTACCCTCTGAGGACCTTGATGGGGAGCCCATACTGGAGCCCCGCAGCTCTGAGATCAAGATGCCTAGTGTGCTCATAGAAGCGGCTCAGGCTGACCAAGACGGACCCACTCTGAAACCCAACTTCCTTGCAGAAACCTCCCAAGAGATTGTGGACCCAGCCAGCTCTCTCACAGGTATTGTGTGGCCCCGTGCCCCAATAGAAGGCCTCTGCATGCTTCTTCTCCCATGCCTGACAGTATGGCTGGCGACGTCGCGACCACAAGCGCAGCACCAGGCAGAGGAGGCCGATGGGGCGCACGCCGCCGTCGGGCTTGTCTAAGAAGACCATGTTGGTCAAGAAGGCGAGAAGATCCTGCGGTCTGTCCTCAAACCTGTGCAGAATATCTAAAAGCCTTAACTGGTGTTCCCCCGCGAGGCTCAGAACCCATCTTGGGTGAAAACCATCCCACCCCAAGCCTGCGCCAGGAGCATACTTACGACAAACTTTCAGGAGCCGATCCAGGGCAACAGGTTCCAATTGGGCTTCGTCAACTGGGACAGACCACTGGGAAGGGTGATCATCCTGCCTATCAGCCACACACCACAGCGACACCCACTCGTCTAGAAGAGCCGAAAGTGCTCCAGCACCTACTTGGGGGACGCCTTCAGCGTCGAGAAGTGAAGTGACGTCGGATGCCTTCTGCTTAGCGAACTTATGAGCAGCCTTCCCTCCTCCTTTTACACTCTCAACCGCCCAGGTCCTCCACTCCTTCAGTGGTAACTTTGAGTCCTCCCGTCTCCTGCTGTCCACCTCCTCGTCCAGCCTATGCAAGGCATCGTGGACGGGCTCATCGCCCGCGGTGATGACATCAGCGAAAGTGCTCAAAAAACTGGGCGAGAGCTCGGCATCAGCAGTGAACGGGCCCATGTCGGCGACCATGGCCTTCAGGCCCCTGGACCACTGATCGAGGAGCATTCGGCCCTTGCGGCCGACTTCACCTACTCGAGTCTGACAGGTGCGCCTGCACAGTGCAACATAGGAAATCCAAGCAGTCGTCGACCGAGAAAATCTGCGCCTCTGGTCCTTTTCCCAAACCGAAACCAAGGAGACAACTTTTGATTTCGGTCCTGCAGCCCTGCCCACAAAAGCCCTGGAGCACTGAGGGTCTACCCCGTGGATCTGGATCCGGCGCCTCTCCGAGAACTCAAACCACTCCTTCACCATGAGGTCAAGATCCGCTGGGGCACCCACTTCCCAAGACCAATTATACACACCTGGGGCCTGCATGGGGCCTATGAGCTCCATTGGGAAGGCTTTGAAGCGCACTTGCTGGTTGATCGTCGACACATGGCTCAGATCCTTAAGATTTAAGACGACAGGCGCGCGCGGGTAGAGCGGAGCCTGGTCCATGACCGAGATCTCGTCAAAACGCGCGGCCAACACCTCCGCAACCACAAAGAAATCGAGGATCCTACTATCATCAGCAGCTTGGACTGACCCAGCTGCCCCACCCAAGATGACCCAGTCGTCCAAGGTGCCCTGCGAGTCCTTCTGAGGTACCAGTTGAGCCTCCTGAGGGTCCGAAGTCCTGCAAGTAGGGGTCGCAGGAGCCACCAACACCCCTCGAACCTTATGTAGCCACCCAGAGCCCAGAAGCGCCTCAGGCTCAAAGTTGAAGTCCCCTTGGAGCACCCAGGGCCTCTCTTGGGCCATGGTGTAGGCCCCGACCGTCTGCAAGAGGTCCAGATTGGGTCCTGAGAGCTCCTTGCCCGTCACAAAGTACACACTGATGACAACAAGGCCCTTTGGGAACCCCACATTGACGATCCTGGCCACCACCCTGCTAGAGCAATCCTCGAATATCGTGGTCGCTGTTGGCGCCGAGCCTAACAATGTGCAAACTCCGACTGCCACACCTGAGCTGCTCTGCTGCAGCGATGGTCCCGTACTATGAGCCATTCCAAAAGAGAAGTGATACCCGCGCCTACGCCCCCAGCTCATCGCGGAGACCTGATTGGTGTCACTCTTGATGCGTGCCTCTAGGATGCTGCAGACCTGCGGGAGCGGCAGGGCACCACCAGCCTTGGACCCGTCCGCTATCCACTCCATCACCGATTCAAACGTGTTCCAGGCATTGACATTCATGCCTGCGATGACGAGCCTACTAACCGCCACAGACTGAGGTTGCAGCCGCGCCTCCTTGGCAGCAGAGCTTTTCTCCACAGCGGGGGCCGCTGCGCGCCGCCCTCCGTCGGGTCCTGACCAAAAGATTTTCGAGAGAGCGCCCAGCTCAACATGGAGAGGAGGGCGAGCGGCTTCCGAGCCGCCAGGCGACGAGGGCTTCCCCCGAAGGTCGGTACCCTCTGGCTCTCCTGCAGCCTGGCCCAGGGGCGCTGCGCTGTGCGTGCCGACGGCACCAGCCGAAGGTCGGTACCCGCTGGCGCCCCGATGGCCTGCTGCCAGAGCTGAGCAGCGCGTACCGCAGTAGCCGTCGGCGTCGACGCGCATGCCACCCACGAAGATAAACTGGCCTCGCAGCTCGGAGCTGTCCCCAACCCCGAAGAGCGGGCCAGTTGGGGCGGCAGCCTCTGTGCCGTACATGTCCCCAACCCCGAAGAGCGGGCCAGTTGGGGAATATGCCTCTGCGCTGCACTTGCCCCCAACCCCGAGGAGCGGGCCAGTTGGGGGATCATCGAGGATGCCGAAGCCACCGTGCTCGAACTGGAAGCCAACGATGACGCGGACAAGGGAGCGCGACGACGAGGGGCTGAATCCCTCCCTCCCTTGCCCAAGCGACACAAAGGTGTGCCCCTCGCCGAAGCGGAACCGAGCACAGGCCAATCCTTCTCGTCCAACTCCATCAATGTCCCGTCACGCTGGCGAAACTGCATCGAGTCGAACAGGAGGTCGTCACGCGAGACTGGCACAGCGAAGCCCGTGGCTTGCACCCAGTCGTGGTCTATTATGTTGCACCGCAGGAAGGCATCCAAGCTGGACTGCTCTCCGACGCCGCTGCTAGGAGGAGGGCCCTCCGAGCCAGCGTCCAGCTCAGGAGCACGACCGAGCACGCTTGACCCCAATGGCCTCCGCTGCCTCGAGGTACTTGCGCTTGGCGGCATCCAGCTGCTCCTGACTTCCTCCTTTGGCCTCCTTGAGCTCCTGGGCGGCCTTGTCAAAAGCTGCCTTGCGCTCGTCGAAGTCTTCTCCATCCAGCAAGTCCATGTCGATGTCATCGCCGTCGCCTGCAGTGGCTGCAATGTGCTCGCCGCTGCCTGCCCCGCCTGTAGCAACCCCAGGAGGAGCACCTGCAGCAGCAGGCCCGCTGGCCGCAGCCCTCTTGGCCTGAGCCTCGGCTTGCAGGCGCTGGAGAGTGGCCAGTGCAGCTTGTCCTTCATCAGACTGGGCGACGGCCTCGTCCAGGGTGGCCACGACTGCTCTGAGCGGATCTCCGTCGGCTTGGACGCGGAACAGCGCCTGCTCCGCTTGGCCAAGGTCCTCTTTGAGCTTGTCGACGCTCTTGTCCAGCTCAGCGATCTCGGCCTGAAGCTCCCCCTGTTGCTTGCGCAACGCCGCAGCACGCACCTCCGCCTTGGAGAGCTTGGAGCGGAGGTTCTCGACCTTTCAGTGCGCGGCCCTGGACGCGGGCTGCTTGACTGCCGTAGCCTGCCCCTTTGCCAGTTCTGCTTCCTCGACCTTCGCCGCGTCGACGCCCTCATCCTTGAGGAACTGCAGCACCTCGGCGAACGAGAGCTTGGCGGACGAGCCGCCCGCCGTGCCCTGCTGCTGCGAGGAGGCGCTGGAATGCCATGGCGGCCGAGCTGGGGGCGGCTTGCCAGCCAGCTGTGCGACCTCAGCCCTGAGCTCCTGGATGAGGCACATCTGCTCCTTGTTGCTGGGTCCGATCGGCGGCGGACCTTGAGCCCAGGCACCTCGAGGCCCTCGAACCGAACCTGAGTTGAGTGCCGCCGACGCCTTGCGAGCTGCCTGAACGACTCTCGCTGGGGCATCCTTGCCGCACCCTCTGCACATGATCCTCGACGCCCAGTTGTCCGGGCACCCGCAGCTGCAACTCCACAACGGAGTCTTGGCTCCAGGCAAGACATTGGGCGGGTTTGGCACCATCCGCCACTGCTGGATCCTGCAGCGGGAGGCGCCGTGCGCTTGTGAAGTGGCCCGTGTTCACGAGCCGCTTCGAAGTACGTGAACACAAGCACGGGCCCCTGAAAGAGCTCGTGCCGAAACGGCTAGGAGGAGGAGGACGAGGAGGAGGACGAGGACGAGGACGAGGACGAGGACGAGGACGAGGACGAGGACGAGGACGAGGACGAGGACTGAGACGAGAGGAGGAGGAGGAGGGAGGGGGAGTTGGGAGGGGGCAGGGGGAGGGGGAGGTTGAAGGGGAAGGGGGAGGGGGCGGGGGAAGGGGGTAGGTGGAGGGGGAGGGGGAGGAGAAGGAGGAGGAGAAGGAGGAGGTGGAGAGGAGGGAGGAGGCGGAGGCGGCGAAGGCAGAGGCGGAGGCGGTAGCGTAGCGGAGCGAGGAGGAGGAGGAGGAGGGAGGAGGGGGAGGGGGAGGGGGAGGGGGGGGGGAGGGGGAGGAGAAGGAGGAAGGGGGAGGGGTTAGGGAGAGGGGCGAGGGGGAGGGGAGGGGGGGAGGAGGAGGAGGAGGAAGAGGAGGAGGAGGGGGAGAAGAGGAGGCGGAGGCGGCGGCGAGGGGGGCACTTCTGCAGCCGTGGCCAAGTTGCTCGCCGAGCACGCGGCCAAGAAGGCACGGCGGGGGCAACGGCCTCGGCCACGCTGTCGTTGCTCCTGTGGTTCATGCAGCACCTGGGCCTGCGGCGAGGGCGAGTTTGGGCATGGCCGATCTCGAAGCCTTCGCCATGGGTAACATGATCGACGCCGACTGGGAGCAGGCGACTGGCTACGCCGTCCCGGTGTTGCGCGACGACCTGCTGTTCGACTCGGCGCTGTTCCGCCAGTTCGACGGCGGGGTCGGTCTGGACCCGCGGCAGTGGCCGCCGCTGGGCTCAGGAGCCTCGGACAGGGATCGACGGCCCCTCGAGGCTGCCCCCCCTCGGGTCGCAGACCCTCGAAGAGGGCCAGGGCCATGTACTGGGTCTTCGGGTTCGTGCCCTGCGTCTACGGCATCCGATGTCAGTATGTCGCGCGAGGCGGGCCCCCCTCGGCCGCGACGGGGTTGGGGGCAATCCCCGTGAACCCACAGGGAGCAGGGCATCCTTGGCGGCAACGGCGACTCCTTGTGGGCCAGCGGGGTTGACGGCTGCGGGGACGGCGTGCGCTTCTTTTGGGCCGAGGACTTCTACGGGCCCGACTGGGGCACCAGGGCTCCCCTTTCTTGGAAGTGATGGCTTGCAGGCTTGCGTCGCATCTGGAAGTGTTGGACCTCACGTACTCGCTGGAGGCCTTGGGGATGTCACGGAAGCGTGTGGCGGCCTGCCACCACTTGCGCCCCATGACTCCCGACCTCGTCTTCAACGGCCTGAAGCTCGTGAGGGGCAGCGGAAGGGCGGCGCTGCACGCAGTGACGGCGGAGGGAGCAGACGTGATGAGGCCCAGGGCGCCTTCGGGGCTAGCAGAGGTGGTGACCAAACTGGCGCTGCTGGACGATGGGCAGGCCCCGTCGGCGTGCCTGGTGGCGTACCCGTTGTGCGCGATGTTCCGCATGATGTTCTCCCCCCCGCACCTGGCGACGAACGCGGACATGGAAAACTAGGTCAGGACGGCGCGGCTCGTGGAGTCGGCCACCAGGGCTCGATTGTTGGAGACCTGATATTTTTCGGGGTGAACGCGAACACATGGGACTCGTTCACCAATGTGATGGACTGGCGCCGGGACCAAGAAGCCAACCTCTTCGGCGTGTTGTCGGAAGCTGGCGAACCCGTCAAGCCTCACGTGGTCTGCGTGCAAGAGACCAGGTTGAAGGTGAAGGGCAAGCTCGACTCCGCCCACGGCCGGGGGGATCGCCGCCCTTTCGATTTTTCTCTCGGGCCAGCCGTCTTCACAGGGGCTGGTCCAGCGCAGTCTTCAGCAGGAGTGAGCCTGGCAGTGGCCAGCTCACTAGCGTCCTCCAGCGCGTCACGGCCACCCGATTTGGACGTTTTCAAGTCGCGCGTGGCAATCAGACACGTCAATGTAGGATTTCCAGGTGGTTTGATGGTGATTTCGGTTTACCTGTACACCAGCATAGGAGTCACGGGAGACAATGTGGAGCTGACGAATGCCCTGGGCGAGTTTATTAAGGCCCTAACATGTCTTAGAATTTTGCAAGGCGACTGGAATCTTACACCTGAAGAGCTAGAAGCGTCGGAATGGGTGTCCAAGGTCGGGGGGCTGTATTTTTTCGTCGGGGTGCACCACTTGCAGAGCGGGGCCCTCTCCAGGAACCATTTCGGGATCAGAGGTCGATGTCGGCAGGAAGGAGGAGAGGGAGATCGATTTCTTCGTGGGGCCCCGTTGTCTGGGGCACTGCGCCAAGAAGATCCTGTCTTTCCCCTTGGCCCCGTCGTGGCCTCACATGCCCGTGGGCATGATCATCAAGAACCTGGCCCCGTCGACCGTCGCCCCTAAGCAGGTTAAGTATGTGCAGTTCCCCTTGGGGAAGCTCGTGCGTCCTCGGAGGCCCCCATCGGAGGGCACGTGGTCTTGGGATGTTGGAGGTGCCACTCGCTGCTTGGGGTCCATGGTCAGGGAGTGGTTCACCCAGGCTGAGGGCTGGCCCACTCAGTTACACGACCTCGACAGCGCTAGTGCTGCCAAAACGCGCGGGCGAGCTGGAGGACCCAAGATCGCGAAGACCCCACTTGAGACGGTCTGGGGTCGAGAGTCTCGGAGGCGGTACTCGAGGCGAACCACCAGCTGGATGTCCTTCGAGGCTCTTTCGCGTCGCGCTGCGGCCCTAGGCCGCGAGGGCCTAGGAGCCAGAGCCCGAGCTCTTGTTCATGAATGGTGCGCCGCCCTGTTCGCGATGATCTCGGCGCTGGGGGCGCCAGCCACCGGCGCGAATGAGAGGTTTTTGATCAGTTTGGTGGAAGGGATATCGATGGGACTCAGGGACGAGTTGGATGATCTCTTTGGGTTGCTGCGGGATTATGTAGACATTTTACGCAAGGCTGATGCTAAGGAGGCTCTCTCGGAGTGGAAGGAGCGGGCTAAATCTTCAGTCCAGCGAGGAGGCACGGCAGCCCATGCGTTCTCCAGGGTTTCTCGCACGGACAGGTCGGCCCAGTTCAGCGTAGCAGACGAGCAAGGCCGGCTGCCCGCGAATGGGGAGCTAGCGCTCCTAGAGCTGTTAGATCAGCGGCTACCTCTCCGGCACAAAGAAGGCAGGCTAGGTAAAAATCACCCGTGTCACTGGGACGTTCTGGGACAGGAATTACCACCCATATCGTTGGAGCAGCTGCAGCGTGTGTGTCGCTCTTATGGGGGCGGGGCAGGGTTCGGGCGGGACTCCTTCCACCCTAGACATATCTTGTTCCTGCCAGAAGAATACCAGTTGCGTGTGATTGATATTTTACATGAGTTCGAAGATCGGCCCTGTGCTATTGCGGAATTTCTTACGAATCTCATTTTCCTTGACAAGCCAGATGGTGGATTTCGCCCGATGGTGTTATTGTGCATGTTCACCAAGATATGGTCGAAATGTCGTGAAAGCATCTTCCGCACTTGGGAACGGGCCCATCAAGAGGCCTTCTTCTGGGGAGTCGGGGCCACGTCGACCTGCGAGAAAGCAGGATGGGCCCACAACATGTCGGCCCATTTCGGGAAGGTCTTGGGGACCTCGGCGGCAACGGTTTTGTTGGACCTTAAAAAGTTATACGAACACATCGACCACATGGGTTTGCACCGTGCAGCGTGACAGCATGGTTTTACTTTGAAGCTATTACGTGGGCTGTGCGTGGGCTGCGCGTGGTCTACGCAGGGGATAGGATGTTACACTACGGAGGAGCGGTATCGAGGAGAGCGCAGGGCAATGGGGCAGTGATAGCAGGGTGTTCAGCAGCCACCACGCTAACGAAGCCACCGTTGTTATCGCCGCTTGCGGCCGCGCAGTCTGGCCGGCCTCAGTTGTGCATCAGAAACGTGATAGATGACATCGCGTTGCAGATTGTCGGGCCGCAGCAGCTCATTGCGCCGCAGCTCGCCACAGGCGCTCAGTCCCTGCTGGCCAGTTTCTCGGAGCTCACGCTCCCAGTTTCGGAAAAGTCGAAGTACATGACTAGCGACGTATCCTTGGATGTTGCCTTGCAGCCCCTGCGGGACCTTCCGAAGGAAAGTAGAGTCGAACATGCAAGGAACCTCGGCACCGACGCGGTGATGGGGCCCCTTCGGAGGGTGCAGATTATTCGTAATAGGTGGGACAAAGCAAAAGGGAGGACGGCTAAGATCAAGAAGCTCAGGGAGGCTGGAGCCAGCACGGGGTCTATCCAACGGGGTGGTCCTACGGCGTCGGCGCTATGGGGGTCCAGTATTATGGGGATTCCCCCGACCCAACTTCACCACCTTCGATTGGGAGCTGCTGGAAGTCTCGGGAAGGTCCCCGAGGGCTCCACGGTCGGGCTTCGTCTCCAGAAGTTTGCTGAAGGGGTACGCGTGGACCCGCTGCTGTTGAACGTTGGGATGGTCGCTTTTCAATGGGCGCCTGCGGTTTGGGAGTCGTTTCCGAAACTTCCCGTCTTGGAGCGGTGTCTTGAAGGAGCCCTGGACCGATTGGAAGGAGTCCAAACGCCATGGAGGATAGCAGCAGCCCCAGCCGAAGTGGCCGTCCTCAGTCTTCGCAGAATAGGTTGGAGTTTGCGTTCAGGTGCGTGCCTGGCCACGGATCGGCAAGAAGTACTGGACCTTAGAGTGCTACCGCCAGCACTTGTGCAGGAGCTGGCCGTTGCGGGCGCGCGGCGAGCTTCCGACCGTCAAGCTCTATTTTGTCGTGAGCCCAAAGCCGGGTAGAATCTGCCGCTTTTCTGGAATGGTCTGGATGGGCTGCTACATCGGTCCAAGGGCTCCTGGACGAAGCGTCTCCAGAGGACGTTGAGATCATTGATTCCTGAGGGACATTGGACGCAGGCACGGCTACACCACCACGGACTTGCAGGCTCAGCGAGGCGTTGTGTATGTGGAGATCCCGAAGGGTCCTTTTGCACAGGGCGTGCGAGTGTCCGAAGTATTCTGGGCTCAGGCGAGAACGGGTGGACGACAGGCCTGTTCCCGTCGCCTGACTTGGTCCCCCCAGCCCCGATCGAGCCCCAGGAGAGCATCCTTTGGTACAATCGACTTGAATCAGGGCTTCTGGCGGGCACGCTCGTTTCAGACGGTTCGGCCCGTTGGGCCTCGGCCCCTTTTTTGGCCCGTGCGGGCTGTGCCATCGCGCAGGTACATAGGTTTGGAAATCTAGTCTCGGCGGCCCATGGGCCCGCCCCACGCAGTGTGTGTCCCAAGCAGAGCGCCAGGGACGCGGAAGACTACGCAGTCTCGATGTTCCAGTGTGTGTGATATGGCGCCCTCCGATGCGTTCATCGATTGCGCTGGCACTGTTGGGGCTCTCCGCGGCGGCGAGGGCTCGGGATCATTGTGCGAGGGCCCAGCTCTGGAGCCTGTTCTGGGGAGCGTTCCCGGAAGGGGACTTCCAGGTTGTCAAAACCAAGGCCCGCTGCACCAGGGCCCAGGTTGATGCTGGGGTTACCTCAGAGTGGGAGTTCAAAGGAAACGCCCACGCCGATAGATTTGCCAAGCTAGGCGCCGCTGAGCACGGCGTGGGTGTTGAGCAGTATCAGTTGTGGCAGGGGTTCAAGTCTGCAGTGCAAGAAACCGCCCGATGGGCGGCCTGTGTGCACGTCGAGTCCGAGGGCCAGAACCATGAAGACTTGATGGAAGTGTACTGGAAGTCTCGGGGCTCCGCTAGTGTGGAAGACCCCGAGGCCCCAGAAGAGCCCGAGCTTGTGCCCCAGGCTAGCAGTAGTGGAGGGGGAGTGGGTCCGTCGTCGCTCGTCGGGCACGGGGTGGGCGACGGGCGGGATGAGTATGCTGAGGCCAGTTTTTGGTGGCGAGGCCGCAACCTGCTGGAAGCAGACGTGCTCAGCCGCACCGCCCACGTATCCTCTGTTGTCTTCTGCTGCCGCTGTGGCACTGTAGCTTCGGACGGGGAGCTCACTACGGGCCTCTCGGCGCGGTGCCCAGGGCAGGCCAAAGCTGGTGGAGTGGACCAGCTGCGAAGGATCAAGAAAGGCGAGTTTCCCTCGCATCGCGCCAATGTGCGCTACTTGAGGGTCGGTCGGCCGCACGGAGTGCTGCCAGCGACCCGCTCGAGCCCGGTTGAGGCCGAGCCTGGCCTGCCCCCAGAGCCGCAGCCCTCGGCCCCAAGTGTCGGGGCTGGCGGCGGATGGGGAAGGGCCGATCAAGGGGGGCGGGCTAAGGTTCTGAGGGCGTTCGGGTTTGGGGAGGGGGGAGCTCGAACAGGTCCGAGGCCTCGGCCGCCTGGCCTCGCAGCAGAGCGCGGACGGCCCCGACGACGGCGAGTCCGACGCCGAGCCATTCTGATTTGGGGCTGGACCCCGCGCTTAGCGCAAACCCATACCATACCATAACATACCACACCTCCTCCTCCTCATCATCATCATCATCATCATCATCATCTTCTTCCCCCTCCTCATCCTCCTCCTGCTCCTCCTCCTCCTCCTCCTCCTCCTCCTCC
>CAUYUJ010011991.1:182500-236619 GCA_963575745.1 Prorocentrum cordatum | reverse complement strand
CTCCCTCCTCCCTCCCCCTCAGCTCTCGACCCATCCAACCCGTTACCCACGAGTGCGGGGTGGGGGCTGGCCATGGTGGACGACAACGGGTTTCTCATCGCGGGTTGTTACGGAGCGGTTGCCACACTGAGTGTTGCCAGATCGCCTAAGTGTGCGGCCGGTGCAGCGTGCAGTTGAGTTCACATGTGGACGCGTCTCGTTCATGTCCATGACGGGGAGCCACCCCATGTTGTGAAGATCAAGGCCCATTCGGCGTGGGTCGGTGTGGAGCGAGGGCGTTCGACCCCATTCCAGAAGCGTGGCTCGGACGAGGCGGACAGGCTAGCCAAGCCAGGAGCCAGTTGTCACCCGCCGACTGCAGGTGCTGCCTTGAAGCTTCGAATCCTCGAGTCAGTAGCCAGTCAGGCAGCCCGATGGGCTGGCGAGCACGAGGCCTGGAGGGCCGACGGAGGGCCGCGAAGGTGCGATGGTCTCTCGGGCCTGACGGTGTCGGTGCGGGCCGTGCTCGTCTCCAGCAGCTGACCTTGCCGAGAATTCGGAGTGGTGCCCGCCCGTTTGTTTTCACGGATCCCCAGCATGGCGACTTGGTTGCCCTCACCAATTTGCTCGGTCATACGCTGGGCAAGGCCACTGTGTTTGGTCCTGATGGTGAGCGTGTGGTTGGTGGGGGGACGGTCCTTGTGTGTCTGAAGTGCGGGGGGTACAGTTGGGGGGCGGTCAAATCCTTAAGCCGCCTCTGCACCCCGCCCACCATTGCACTGAAACGACAACTCGGCCGTGTCAGCAGAGGCGGCTTCCCGTCTTGGGCCCCGCAGTACAAGGGGTGGACGGTTGGCCCAATGAGGCCAGCCACCCCAGCGGATGTGGCCATCCTGGCCACCACGTCTACGGCCGACCTCCAGACCCTGGGTGGCGGGAGGGTGGAGACGTGCCTCTTATAGCAAGATTGCAGATCGTACGCGTCTACTGCAGGAGCGGTCCGGCAATCAGGGATCACGTCGGGGAAGGCAAGCAGGGGCAACGCTTCTGAGGTTTTCGGACGATGCCGTCGGCTCTCTCGGCGGCTTCCCAGCCTCGGGAGGCTTTCTGGCGGCGGTGCCTCGCCGCGAGCGTTCGGGGGGGGCCCGGGTCGTCCCGGACGGCTGCCGGAGGCCCGAGCTGTGGCCCGGAAGCCACCAGGGGGTAGGCTCCGGGGGGACGCGTCGGCCCCCGGTCGCCCATAGATCGCCGAGAGGGGCCCCCACCCAGGACCGTTCGGCTGCGCTGTCGCCGATCAGTCGGCGATGTATCGCCGATGCAAGCTCGATGTTTCCCCCCTCGGCCCGTCCCCCCCCCCTTGACGGGGCACCTCAGGCGGGGAGGGCAAGGAGAGAGGGGAGTGGGAAGAAAGGAGGAGGGCCTTGGCCATGGATCGAGTGCAGTCAAGACGCCGAAACAGAGACCGCTTCGGGCCCGGGAGGGGCTATGGTTTTCAGGCCGCTCCTTAGATCTAGGTCGGGGAAGCTGTTTGTAGTCGAGGCTCGCCGTGGCCAGAACAGCCCCGTCGTTTCTTGTCACGTTGCCAGTCATGGCAGCACGATGACTGCATGCGAGTACCCGACTCGGCTCCGAGTTTCCGACGGCCCGATGCGGCCCGACAGTGACATGGCGCTGTCGCATATCCTGGCGCGGCCGATCCGGTTCGGTCCCACCTCCGCGCGGGTGCGGCCCGATCCGACGCAAATTCAAATTCGAGGCGATTTTTCGATTCGATGTTGATTGGTCTTGCCCTGGGGGTGCTGGGTATTGCTCGCGGGGACTGCTCTGTCTATGGGCAGGCTTGGGGCTTGGGACCTTTTCGTCGGTTCTCGGCAGTTGCTCAGTCTCGGGATGCTTTCCGGCAGCTGCGCCTCGCCGAGAGCGTTACGGGGATGCTCGGATCGTCCCGATCAGCCGCCGCAGGCCCGAGTTGGGACCCAACAACCCCCGAAAAGGAGGATACGGTCGGAAACGTTTGCTCAGAGTGTCGCGCCGCCAGTTCTGGCCCATCACGCTGCGGCGCGACACGCTAACCACTTCCCCGTTCCCAGACGGAAAAGAACTGGGGGAGTGGGGCATTGCCGCGAGGTCCAGTCAAGGTATCATCTTGTCGTTTCGTATCACGTGCTGTCTGACCAGAAAGGAGTTGAGGTGGTGGTGGTGGTGGAGGGGGTCGAAGCACCAGAACGCTTGACGTGGGGATGATATGGTAGGCAAAGGGCAAAGGAGGAAGCAGAGCCAGCACAGGTATTCGGATCACGCTGACAAGCCGCAACGTGAAGTCCCTCGAGAAAGTGTGCAAAGACCTCATTGCTGGCGCCAAGGAAAAGGAGCTCCCCCGCAAGGGTTCCATCAGCTTTGTTGTGAGTAGTATTCGCTTCGCATGGGGAGCGGCGCTTACATTGCATCTCGAAGGTATGCCTTTCTTTTTGCGTTCTGGCAATTTACGTTACCCAGTGCGTCCGACGATCCCGAGCCACCAACATCGAATGCCGCCATAACATTGCAACACAAGCAGATGTAACAATGTCGCTGTCAGAACGCATACAGGGAGCTCTGCTGAATGCAAGCAGAGTGACCTCCTCAGTAACGAGGCATCATGAATGCGGGGGGAGGCACTGCAATCCACAAGTTTCCCACGATCCCTTTTTTCATGCATGACCGACCCAACAAATTCCCCAAGTATGCGCTATGCCGTTGCAATTCTACATTACGCTGATAGTGGCAAGGTACATTACGCTGATAGTGGCAAGCAACTCTCATGAGGATAGAGGTGGTTCATGCTTCCATTACTTGCATCAGGTTGCATCACCGCACAGTTCACAATAGTGGCAAGGGCAAGCAAGAGGCCAATCCATGACATCGATTAGCAGCAGCACCGTGATGGCTTCTGAGGCCCGGCTCCAGAAACAAAGCGTGGCAAACCACCATCGGTAGCAACCGAAGAGGTGCACGAATACCCAGGGACGTACCCAACCCATCCAAAGCGAATGGTTATTTCAGCTGACCATTCCGAAACCACGTCACCCCCTCGCAATCTCTACAACCCGTGCGTTCAGCGCCGCATGAGATCAGGCAGTGGCGCGTTCCATCATCTTGCAATCACATGGAAACCCGATGGATTTAGATCACGAGTAGGAGCAACCAGAGGAGGAGGAGGAGGAGGAGGAGGAGGAGGTTACGGCGTGCTGCCTAAGTCCTGAGGAAGCCCCGAATGCGTGGGAAGACCTCAGGCAGCGGCGCCAACCTTGGTTATCGTTAGAACGCAAGTCCTGGGGAAGCCCCGAATGCGAGGGAACACCCCAGGCACAAGTCGCCACGTTTTGATGTGTACTGCGGCGGCTCCTGGGGATCTACAGTATGGATGGCGCCAGCTGGCTGGCAGCGGGCGGCCCATTGGCCGTCAGCGTATCACCGACCGACATCGACAGCATACCCAACACGATCCCCTACAACTCCCTTCAAGTCAACGCTGTCCTGGTGAGGATCAAACTTCGAGACGGGCTCGAAGGGCTGGGGGGGAAGGACGAGTACTTCCCGCGCCCGCCAGCGGGGATGGAGAGGGGCAGGGGGGGGGTAGGACGGCCACTACCCGCGCCCCCGCGGTCCGCCCTAGCTCGCCACCCCCACCGTTCCCATGGAGAAGGAGGAGCTACCCGATCGCCCGAGGGCGAAGCTGGACAGCCGAGACACACCACTCCGACGACAAGTACCAGGCCTGGGGTTCGCCCCCACCGAGGGCACCGTGACCCCTAGCCATAGCGGGACGAGGTGGGACAGTAACGACCCCCACTTGAAGTCGGTGCATGGAGGCCTTGGGAGCCCACCACCAACACAGCACCAGCAACAGCCCGATCCCCAACGACCTCGCCAACTCGCTCCACATCTGCACGCAGCCCCATACAACGACATCTATAACATCCGAGATCAGTACCCTCCTGCAGCTCAAAAGCAGGGGGGCATGACCTACGGCCCTCGCGTGGCAGGCGAGGAGAGTGCTGCAGAGCCGCTGAATCCAGAGGCTCGGCAGGCCTCCACAGCGCTGAGCGCCGAAGGGTGGAGGCCGCCGCAGAGAAGGCGACCATCCACCTGATGACCTGGCGGCTGGGCTCAGCGCGAGGCGCCGAAGGGAGCCCAGCCGCCGTACATGAGACCGACCGCTAGGCGAGGAGAGTGCTGCAGAGCCGCTGAAGTCAGAGGCTCGGCGGACTCCACAGCGCTGAGCGCCGAAGGGTGGAGGCCGCCGCAGAGAAGGAAGCCATCCACCTGATGACGTGGCGGCTGGGCTCAGCGCGAGGCGCCGAAGGGAGCCCAGCCGCCGCACAAGAGGCCGACCGCCCACAAAGAGGCCGAGGCCAGGACAGCGCTGCAGAGCCGCTGAAGTCAGAGGCTCGGCGGGCTTCCACAGCGCTGAGCGCCGAAGGGTGGAGGCCGCCGCAGAGAAGGCGGCCAGCCACCTGATGACCTGGCGGCTGGGCTCAGCGCGAGGCGCCGAAGGGAGCCCAGCCGCCACACAACAGGCCGACCGCCCACAAAGAGGCCGAGGCCTGGCTGCGGGCCGAGCTGGCTGAGCTGGCACGGGCGCGCGCGGCGCCTGCCGAGGGCCCAGATGGGCCCTCATCTTTTTGTTTTACTGAAGCCCGGCCCCTCTCTCCCTTCTCTTTGATTTATTGGTCCCAGGCTCCCCTTTCCCTCGGGGCCGGGTTCCCGGGGCCGCAGTCTGAGCGCCCGCACGGCCCTGGTGGGCCGCTGCAGAGCGCTCCGCGCCCGCGGGGCGCGCGACAAGACGCTGCATAGCGAGAAACGCAGAAACGCAGGAGGAGGAGGAGGAAGAACAGGAGGAGGAAAGAGAAGGGGACGAGGATAAGGAGGAGAAGACGCGACAGGGAGGAAAATAATGAGCAGGAGGCAGAGGAGGAGGATGTGAATGGCAGGAAGCTGTGAGAATGGGCGACGAAGAGAGGAGGGGGGAGGACACGCACTGGCGGGCAGGAGCAAGGCCACAGCACGGAAACGGGAATCCGAAGATGAACGACGGCGGCTCTGCTTCCAGCTGCGAAGTTGCGGCGGAACGTTGCCAGGCCGAGATCTCGCGTCAGGACCAGTTCGTACGCAGCCTTCTGGCCGCCCGCGACACGGTCGAAGGCATACCGCAGGACGCTGCCGCCCACGCGGCACGGCCACGGCTGGATGTGGTCCGGGGGCCTCGCCAGGCAGGTGCACCCGCGGTATGGGTTCCGCGACGGCGACCGTCGCAGGCGCCGCGAGCGCATGCGGCAGAAGGAATGAGGGCCCTGGGCAGCGAGGAACGGGGCCATCACCGCGCCACCTGGCGCAACCCATCCTGGCCAACCCAGCCGTGGGGTCGGGCTGCAAAGCAAGGCAAAATGACAATCTCAAAGCTCGGGGGCGGAAAAGAGGGGGGTGATGACTAGGGGGGGGGGGTGGATATCATGGCGTGGGCCATGATATTTCCCCAGATTTCATGGCGCCTCTTCTTATTTCATTATGTCCCTGGCCCCCCCGCTGGGCCGCGCACATGCCGCCAGTCATGATTTGCACCCCCCCCTCTTGGACACCCCCCTCTTGGCCGCTCCCGAAAAGCAATTGCAGCTGAAGTCGAAAGCGGTTTTCTTGTCCAGCGCAGCGCTGGTTCCCCCCTCTCCCGAGGTGTCATTTTCAAAACAGTGTTTGCACTTAGGGGTTCTTATTTCTGTTCTAAGCAATTGGGCCTGAAACTTGCTCTGGCGGCTATGTACTCGCCGTCGCCGCCTCGTTGGCGCCTCGTCATCTGGGCCTGAAATTTGGTCTGGTGGCTATGTACTCGCCGTCGCCGCCCCCTCGCCGCCTCGTCGCCGCCCGTCGTCTGAGCCGTTCTGTCGGTCTGGCGGCTATGTTATCGCCGTCGCCGCCCTGTCGCCGCCGTCGCCGCTTGTCGCCGCCGTCAGACTGCACCACATAGGTTGGTTGACGTTGCTTCACAGTGCGTTGCGTTGCTTTGCATACTTGGCATTGGTTTGTCTTGCGTTGCATTTCTTTGAATTTGTTTGCATTGCGTTGACTTGCCTTGCATTGTTTTGCATGGTGCTGTTTTCCATTGCTGTGCATGCCATTGCTTTGACTTGCGTTGTGCTGGTTTGCTTTGCATGACATTGTTTTGCGTTGCGGTGCGTCGTGTCACATTTGGTTAGCGTTGATTTGAATTGCTTGGCACTGTTGTGCATTGCTTTGTCTTGCGTTGCGTTGTTTTGTCTTGCGTTGCATTAGTTTGCTTTGCCCACATAGATCGCGTGATCTATGTTACACCACAAATATGGCACACCATAGGTTGCACAGCATAAGTTCTGTGTTCTAAAAAAGAAATGGGTTCCACCACCATCCCCCCCTGGACTTATGGATTCCCTGAACACATATGATTATGACCCAATGTTCATCCGGCCTGTGCATTTATATTATCCCAGCCAAACCGGTATCGCCCCCCCCTCGGTTCCCTTGCAAAAGATTATATGCGCGCACACTCGTTTGTCAAAAATCAAAAGTTTTTAAGAAGGCATTGCAAAAAATGGGACGAAGTGCACACGCGCGTGTGGTCGCGCGCGCATGCAGAAGTATTTCAAAAAAATCTCCGTGTCGGAAGGATTTCAAAGTCCAGTTTCCAAAAGAAGTTGTCATTGTAATGGTAGTAAGTTTAATAATAATGATACGGATAATAGTAACAAGAATAAGAATGTATGACAACAAAGGAACGCAACGCAACACGGAAACAAATGTCGCAACACCGACGTTCAACACAAGCGTGCGCGCTCTTGCTAATTCTTAAGAAAACCATAGGTTGTTCAACAGGTTTATAGATTGCTACCAAACGGGCTTCGCGCGAGCGCATGTCGAAATCGTTCGAACGCCCTTGCGCGCGTGCTGGGGTGGCACGATCCGTGTCAAATAACACCACGCGAGCCACTTTCGCGCGTCTGCCACGCGCGCACTTCGAATTCCTTCGAAAACCTTCATCACCGACGCGAAGACGCCGTCATCGTCGTCGGCGTGATCAGCATCGGCGCCGTCACTGGCTGCCCCGTCGTCGCTGTCAGCATCGTCACCAGCACCGCTACTATCATAATCGTGTCTACCGTTGTCGACGTTACCATGATACCGCGCCCGCCCAAGTCGCCGACTCGCACTGAAGTGTCCGTTGGGACGTGCCGAGCGGTCAGCGCCTCTGCGCTCGCGTCGGTCGCGCCAAACTAGCTGGCCGCTGCGCGCGCGAGCATGCGCGGGCTAGCGCGGCCGCAGAGATGCACCAGCCAACACCCAGCACTCATCGCAATCGCTCCTGCATGGGTTTTGCAAACAAGTGACGGGTGGGTGCATGGGATGATTGCGCTAGCAGTGGAGTTGGCAACTTCAAGTTCGGCAAGTAGTTCTCTTTTCTCACAACAGAATAGACTCTACCCCCCCCCCCCCGGCGTTATCCGCTCCCCTTTCGGATAAGTAAAGCATATACGATTCTGACCACATGTCCACTCTGAATATGTATTTACACTATCCCAAGGGGGCCGGTGTCGGTCCCCCTGAGGTTCCTTTTTAAACAACTTTTTCAAATAATAACAAAATACTTCCTTTTTTATTTTCTACAAAAAAAAAAAAAAAAAAAAAAAAAAAAAAAACGCGCGCGTCGTCGCGCGCGTACGCCGAAATCCTTCAAATCCCATCGGCTTCGGGAGGACTTCAACATCGTGTGTCCAAAAAACCTACAAAACACACAAGGTTTCGCAACACGGATTTTCAAGAAAAGCGTGCGCGCGCTCTTGCGTCGTCGTCGTCGTCGTCATCGTCGTCGCCGTCCTCCCTCCTCCCGCGTCGTCGTCGTCGTCGTCGCCTACGTCGTCCTCTGTCTTTCCTCGTGTTCGTCGTCGTCGTCCTCTTTGGCGTCGTAGTCGTTTCCGTCGTCGTTGTCGCCGTGGTTGTCTTTCCTCCTCCTCCCTCGTCGTCGTTGTCGTCCGTCGTCGGCGTCTTGTTGTCGTCGTCGGTGTCGCCGTCTTTCCTCCTTCTTCGTCTTTCGCGTCGTCGCCGTCATCCCTCCTCCCTCGTCGTTGTCGTCGTTGTCGTCGACGTCGCCGTCGTCGTCCTCCCTCCTCCCTCGTCGTCGTCTTCGTTGGCGACGTCGTCGTCGTCTTCGTCGTCGTCGTCGGCGTCGGCGTCGTCGTCTTCGTCGTCGTCGACGTCGGCGTCGTCGTCGTCGCCGCCGTCGTCGTCGTCGTCGGCGTCGTTGACGTCGTCGTCGTCGTCGGTGTCGTCGTTGTCGTCGTCGTCGTCGGCGTCGTCGTCGTCGTCGGCGTCATCGTCGTCGTCGTCGTCATCGGCGTCGGCGTCGTCGTCGGTGTCGTCGTCGTCGTTGTCGGCGTCGTCGAAGTCGTTGGAGACGTCGTCGGTGTCGTCGTAGTCGTTGTCGGCGGCATCGTCGTCGTCGTTGTTGCTGTCGTCGTCGGCGTCGCTGTCGTTGCCAAGTGCCATTTGGTACCCACCGTCACGGTCTTAAGAGATTTTGCAAACCAAGTTGCGGGTGGGTGAGTGGGATGTTTGCGCGAGTAGTGGAGTGGACAATTCACTGCGAGCAGAAATTCATTGCACCACATAGATTTGACGACAGAGATTGTCTCACGTATGCTTTACCGTAAGGGTTGCACAACACATATTGCAAATTGCACCACAGAAAGTGCACCACATGGAGTGCACAACATGAATTGCACCACACGGGTTGCACCACATAGATTATATGTTTTGATTGTTTTGTTTAGAATACAAACTATATATATACATATAAATATATACACATAAATGAAAAATATCCACTCACCGGGGACCGATGTAAAACACATGGGATTCTGACCCAATGTCCATCCTACCTGCGAATTCATACCCCAGCCAGGCCGGTATCGACACCCCCTCGGTTCCCTTGCAAAAAATACTATGCCTGCACACTCGTTTATTCAAAATCATAAGTTCTCAAAAAATGCCTTGCAAAAAACAGGACGAAGTGCACATGCGCGCGTGGTCGCGCGCGCATGCCGGAATCCTTCAAAAACTTTCGGTTTCGGAAGGATTTCAAAATCGAGTGCCCACAAAATATACAAAAACAAAGGGTTTCGCAAGACGGATGTTCAACACAAGCGTGCGCGCGCGTTCTTGCTAAGTGTTTTTTTATTTATAAATAAGTTTTGGTGTTTATATATATATATATTGAAAAAATGGCAAAATTATCATAAAATGTTACCAAACGGGCTTCGCGCGAGCGCATGTCGAAATCGTTCGAACGCCCTTGCGCGCGTTCTGGGGTGGCACGATCCGTGTCAAATAATACCACGCGAGCCACTCGCACATCTGCTTCGCGCGCATTTCGAATTCCTTCGAAAACCTTCATCACCGACGCGAAGACGCCGTCATCGTCGTCGGCGTGATCGGCATCGGCGCTGTCATCGCCACTATCATCATCATCGTGTCTACACTTGTCGTCACCAACATCGCCACCATTATCGCCATCGTGTCTACAAGCGTCGACGTTACCATGATACCGCACCCGCCCAAGCCGCCGACTCGCATTCAAGTGACCGCTGGGACGTGCCGAGCGGTCAGCACCACCGCGGCCTCGTCGGTCGCGCTAAACTACCTGGCCACTGCGCGCGCGCACATGCGCGGGCTGTCGCGGCCGCAGGGATGCACCAGCCAGCGCCAAGCACTCATCGCAATCACCGCCGCAGGAGGTTTGCAAACAAAGTTGCGGGTGGGTGGGTTGGATGTTTGTGCGAGTAGTGGGGTGGAGAACTCACTGCGAACAGAAATTAGTTGCACCACATAGGTTGCACAACAGATGTTGCATCACGAGGGTTGCACCACAGAGGTTGCATCACATACATTATTTCGCATATATTGCACAACCTATATTACATTGTACGTATACGCACACGTATTGTACATGTTGTAGTACACAAAGTGCACCACATAGACTGCATAGCATAGTTTTCACCACATAGCTTTCGCACACCATATTGCACCACGTCGGTTGCACAAGATAGATTGTACACAACGTTTGCAGAGCATAGATTCCACTCCATATGTTGCACACATCAGATTGCGAAGCATAGATTCCACAACCTCGATTGTGCAATTTGGATTGATAGAAACACACTGTTTGGGGCCCACGCTAGTTAACCTTTTGTCAAGCAAAGCGCTGGTCCACCCCTCTCTTAGAGGTACCAGCTTCGCGCCAAAATGCTGCAGTGACGAACGGACCGATGAAACATGCAAGAGAAGCGGCCAGAGATATAAGATACAATGGGAGAGATATCATTTATGCTACGCCCTGCGGTGCCCCTGGTAAGTCGGTTCGACGGAGATGTGTCTGCTTGGCACGAAGCGCTGTGGACACAGTGATGATTTCGTCGCCGTGCTCCACATGGAGGCCGCGTTCTGGCCGCAGGGCGACTCGTGGCGGAGGGAGGCCAAGGACAGCGGTGACAGGGCGTTGGCAGCGGCAGCATGGGCGTGGTGCTCTGGGTTAACTCTGACAAGGTTGGCAGCTGGACTGAGCCAGGGAGCGGCGGACAAGGCGAGAGGGCGCTCAGGATGGAGGTGGCTGCCCTCCGTGAGAGCTGTGGCGGCGCGGCGCCGCGATACCCGCTCCCGGTGCGCCGCGGCGCCTGCCGCTGCAGGCGCTGCCCGCGGGGCGCCTTGAGCAGAGAGCGCGCGGGCGCCTGGAGGAAGGCAGAGACCCGCGCACGGGAGGGCATTTGGCAGCTCGTGGCGACGGTTGGCCAGGCCAAGGACACGGCGCACCATGGGGAACGACCCGTGGGAGTGTGAGTGGTTTGCCGACTGGTGTGGAGACGCACGCGGGCGCTGGAGCTGCATGCGGGCACCCTCGATGGTGCAGTAGGTGGAACTAACTACGGGGCACGATCCGCCGCGTGAGGGGGGGGTCGAACTGGGTGTGGGGACACCATGAGGCGCCGCGGTGCCGTACGTGGAGCTTCCTATGGGGCATGATCCGTGTAAATAGTGTGCAGACATGGGCGTGGGAACGCATGCGGACACCATCACTGGTGCCATAGGTGGAGCACCCATTGGCACGATCCGTCTGAGGGTGTGCCGACATGGGCGTGGGAATGCATGCGGGCGCCCCCATTGATGCGTTTGGTGGAGCTCCTCCCCATGGGACACGATCTGCGCGAGTGGTGTGCCAACCTGGAAGAGGAGGAGAAGGAGGAGGAGGAGGACGACGACGACGACTACGACGAGGGAAGAGAGGGGAGGAGAGTGGAGGGGAGGGGAGGGGAGGGGAGGGGAGGAGAGGAGAGGCAAGCTAGGTGCGCTCGAGTCATATCTGACGTCCTTTCCCTCCCTTCAATCCCTTACCATGGCGTAGATCTCCTCTCTATTCGCACAATCGGATGTCGTAGCATGGCACAGCATTACTTGGCATAGCATGGTGTCGAAGATAGCATGACATAGCATAGCATAGCGTAGCATGACATAGCATGGCGTGGCGACGCCGCAAGGTGGGGGGGGAGCTTCCGCGGCTCAAAAAGTCAACGAATCGGCACCGTATGTGTAATTTCGTCCGATGGTTTTTTCGGGGGTGCATTTTTTAGATTTGGGGACCTATCTGGAAGGCCGAAAACAATGCCGTAGCATGGCGCTGGAAATAATGACGCCAGCGCTGCAGCGGGAGCACGATTCGGAACGAGCGGAAGCGCGGACATGAGGCCAGCGCTGCAGCGCTGCAGCGGGAGCACGATTCGGAACGAGCGATAGCCCGAAAATGAGGCCAGCGTTTCAGCGATAGCAGTATTTTGAAAAAACTCAGCGCGGAAATGAGGACGCGTAGCCTGACATAGCATGGCGTGGCGGCGCCCCAAAGTGGGGGTGGGGCTTCCGCGGCTCAAAAAGTCAACGAATCGGCACCGAATGTGTAATTTCGTCCGATGGTTTTTTCGGGGGTGCATTTTTTAGATTTTGGGGGTCTATCTGGAAGGACCGAAAACCGTGCCGTAGCACGGCGCTGGAAATAATGACGCCAGCGCTGCAGCGGGAGCACGATTCGGAACGAGCGGAAGCGCGGAAATGAGGCCAGCGCTGCAGCGGGAGCACGATTCGGAACGAGCGATAGCCCGAAAATGAAGCCAGCGCTTCAGCGATAGCAGCATTTTGAAAAAACTCAGCGCGGAAACGAGAACGCGTGGCCTGACACAGCATGGCGTGGCGACGCCCCAAAGTGGGGGTGGGGCTTCCGCGGCTCAAAAAATCAACGAATCGGCACCGAACGTGCAATCACGTCCGATGGTTTTTTCGGGGGTGCATTTTTTAGATTTTGGGGGTCTATTTGGAAGGACCGAAAACCGTGCCGTAGCATGGCGCTGGAAATAATGACGCCAGCGCTGCAGCGGGAGCGCGATTCGGAACGAGCGGAAGCGCGGAAATGAGGCCAGCGCTGCAGCGGGAGCACGATTCGGAACGAGCGGTAGCCCGAAAATGAGGCCAGCGTTTCAGCGAGAGCAGCATTTTGAAAAGAATGCCCAAGCCAAAACCCAACTCTGGGGAATCCTGTGTAGAAAAGCCGTACGCGGAGGGGGCTGGACATTCACCGGACGCCACAAAAAAAAGGAGGAGAGTAGTATTCATATTGTGTCATTGTGGGAGTAGTATTCATATTGTGTAATTGTGGAGTGGAGGGGAGGGGAGGGGAGGGGAGGGGAGGCGAGGAGGGGGGGAGGAGGCGCTCGGCGCAGCGGGAAGAAAGCACAGACCCAACAGCACAGGGAGGGGTGGCAACAGCAACCAAAAAACGACCGTGTCGGCTTCTCATTCATCGCCCCCTCTTCCCAGGGCGTTGGGCCCAGTGTTTTCCATTGGCCGCCGCAGCGCGGCCGGCGTGCGCGGGGTGGGGTTCGCTCCGGAGGCGCGCGATGGCCCCGGGCGGCGGCGAGGCGGCCAAGTACCGCTTCGAGTACTACTCGCCGCGGCCGCCGTACTGGTCGTACGACGGGCTGCCGTTCGGGGGCGTCTACGGGGCCACGCTGGCTGCGCTGCTGGCGTACGAGCTCCGCCAGGAGGCCGTCGCCTGGGAGCACTGCGTGTGGTGCGTGCTGCCCGCGTGCCTGCACGTCGTGCTGTTCCTGGCGACCCAGTGGTCGGTGGAGGCCCGGTGCCTCGTGCGGTTCCGGCGCGAGGCCGACCTCCTCCGGGCCAGCTACGTGAAGGTGTCGCGCGTCTCCGCGGAGTCCACCAAGGGCAAGGTCCACAGGGTCCTCCTGGTTCCGCTGGTGCGCCAGGGCGGCGACGCGTCCATCTCGTATCTCAAGAAGAAGTTCGTCTTCAACCAGGAGTCCCAGACCTTCGAGCGGCTGCGGTTCTGCGTGACCGCCAGCCTGGAGACGTACGTGAATTCCAACGGCCTCGCGCAGCAGCAGGTTGCGGATGCCATGCGGAAGTTCGGGCCGAACGTGTACGATATCCCCCTGCCGACGTTCAGCGAGCTCTTCCAGGAGCACGCAGTGGCGCCCTTCTTTGTCTTCCAGGTCTTCTGCGTCCTGCTGTGGCTCATGGACGACTACTGGTACTACTCACTGCTGACACTGTTCATGCTCATCGTGCTGGAAGCACAGATGGTTCACCGCAGGAGGGGGAGGGGGGGCAGGGAAGGGGAGTGTAAACTGAGTGAACCCCCCTCCTCCTCCCCCACCCTCGCTATCGAGGAAAATCTGGTCGGTTCGCGCATGCGCCCCGCTGGAGCGATCTGCTTCCCATGACGTGATGCGCCTGCCCGCCTGGTGCAGACGCAGAATGCGCAGGCGGAAAGACTGCGACTCGGCCCAGGCAACTAGTAAAGCTCTCGGCTCGGCCAGGGCAGACAGTCGCAGGCAAGTGTGAGCCCCGTCTTGTTGCAACCTCGGCCAAGCGGACAGAGGCAGGAAAGTCGCTATGAACACAAACTGCCGAAGGCCCTCGCGGATTGTTTCGTCGGCGTTGGGGACCCCCACCGGCGGCGCCTCCAGCGCCGCCTGCCCCTGGAGGGAAATGCTCGAGCCGACCCCACCGACCCGTCATGGGCGAGGGCCCTCTTTGAAGCCGCGCCCCGCCTTTCATCTGCGGGACGCCCTCGCCCGTGAGCCCGGGCTCGTGCAAAGAGCTCGCTGCCCTGCCCGAGGCACAGCGAACGGCACGAGAAAAAAATGTCGGAGGTCGGCGCGGATTTCTTGGCTCGGCGTTGGATCCTTTGTTTTTCTCCACCATCTTGTAGAGTTGGGTCCTCGTTTTGAAGAGACAGCGCCCCGCGTCCTTCCTCCTGTCTCCTCCTCCTCCTCCCCTCCTCCCTCCCCCCATCCTTGCCTTTGCCCTCCGCACAACTATTTCGGAACAATTTCGGCACACCCCTCACAGGTTTCGTGCCCCCACTGGGAACTCCACCGAAGGGTCCAGCAGCAGGGTCCGCATGGCGCATCCGCACCTGATTCGGCACACCCCTTACACGCTTCGTGGCCCCATAAGGAGCTCCGACCAAAAAATTCTGCGGCAGGATCCGCATGGCACACCCGCACACGATTCGGCGCACCTCTCACACACGTTTCATGGCCTCATAGGGAGCTCCACCGAAGGCCCCAGCGGCAAAGTCCGCATGCCGCACCCGCACCCGGTTCGGCACACCCCTCACAGGTTCGTGGCCCCCCAGGAAGCTCCACCGAAGGCTCCAGCGGCAGAGTCCGCATGGCGCACCCGAAACCGAGTCGGCACACCCCTCACACGCTTCGTGGCCCAATAGGGAGCTCCAACGAAAGATTCAGCGGCAGAGTCCGCACGGCGTACCCGCACCCGACTCGGCACACCCCCTAGGGAGCTCCACCGAAGGCCCCAGGAGCAGGGTCTGCATGGCGAACCCGAACCACATTTGCACACCTCACACGCTTCGTGGCCTCAGAGGGAGCTCCACCGAAGGCCCCGACGGTAGGGTCCGCATGGCGTACCCGCACCCAGTTCGGCGCCCCCCTCATACGCTTCGTTGCCCGATATGGAGCTCCACCGAAGGCCCCAGCGGCAAGGTCCGCATGGCGTACCCGCACCCGCTTCGGCACACCCCTCACACGTTTCGTGGTCCCATAGGGAACTCCGAAGGACCCCGCGGTAGGGCCCGCGTGGCGTACCCGCACCCGGCTCGGCGCACCTCTCACACGTTTCGTGGCCCCACACAGATCTCAACCGAAGGCCCTAGCAGCAGGGTCCGCGTGGCGTACCTGCACCCGGCTCGGCGCACTCCTCACACGCTTCGTGACCCCATAGGGAGCTCCACCGAAGGCTCCAGCGGCAGGGTCCGCATGGCGTACCCGCACCCGATCAAGCACACTACTCACACGTCTCGTGGTCCCGAAGGGAGCTCCACCGAAGAGCCCAGCGGCAGGGTCCGCATGCGTCTCCCCGCCCGCCCCATTTCGACACACCCTTCCCACGCTTCGTGGGAGATCCACCGAAAGCGATACTCACAACGACAGCATCCACAACTTGACAGGTTGGGTCCTTCGCCCAGATAATTTTGGCGCGCTTTGCGCGCCAGGGGCGGCGCCAAGCGTACCGCCAAGGGGGATCCCAGCACCGACCCGAGAGATCCGCGCCGACTTCCGAAAGTGTATGTTTATGCAGCGGGTTTTTCTCCTCTGCACTGTTCCTTCCCTCCTCCCACTGCGTGGGGGCGTGGAGGGGGTGGCAGGGAGAGGGAGATCTGACTGGCACCACCACGGCTCCGCCCGGCATCGTCTCTGCCCCACAGGCCTCGGCAGAGCTATGTTCAGGCAGGCCCAGGATGAAGACAAATCGCCCCTGAGCGTCCTGGAGTGTTTTCATCGGGTTACAGAGCCCGCGGCTCCCGATACATCCTCCAGAGCCGCCGGCATTCAGAGATTCCCGTCGTCCCATTTATCTTCGTCCTGTCTTCGTCTTATGAGCCCGAGACGGGCTTCTGGAGGCCTGGGTGGTGTTGGCCAGCTTCCCTCCTTCCTCCCCCGGAGGGGAGGGGGGAGTGCACGCGGGCCTCTTGGGGGCCTTTGGAGGGTGCTTGGGAGACTCTTTGGCCGTCTGAGGGCGTTCCATTGCCCATCTGACGCCGTCGGAAGCCACATTGCGGGCCTCCCTGAGCCGAAATGCGGCCCATTTGGGGCGCTTCAGGGCCGTCTTGGAAACCGTTTTGGGCGTCTTGGAGGAAACCTGGGCCGTCTTGGTGCCTTTTTGGGGCCGTCTCGGGGGCCTCCTGGGTCGCCAGGGGGCCATCTCGGAGGCCGCTTGGCCACTCACGCCAAAATTCGTCAAAAACCGAAGGAAAATTATGATGTTGGTCTCTTGGGCCTTCCTGGAGGTCCTCTTGGAGGTCTCCTGGCCCGTCTTTGGGCGATCTTGTGGCCGTCTTGGGCCATCTCTTGGGCACCTCTTGGGGGCCTCTTGATGGCCTCTTGGTCTTCGGAGGCCGTCTTGGGCCCTCCTTGGGCAGTCGTGGGTCTCTGCTTGAGCGCTTCAGAGTCGTCTTGGAGGTCTCTGGGGGCCTCTTGGGGCCTTTCAGGCTGTCTTGGAGCCGTCTTGCGGGCTTCTTGGGGGTCTCTGGGGCCGTCTTGGGGCGATCTTGGGGGCCTATGGGCCCGTCTTGGAGCGTCGGAAGCCTGAAAAGGCGAGAATGTTTCAATCATCGGGAACAAACGTAAGGGAATCAAAGATGTTGGCCTCCTCGAGGTCCTGGGGCCTGTTGGGGACCTCTCGGGGGCCTCTACCTTCGGAAGCCGTCTTGGGCCATCCCTGGGCAGTCGTGGGTCCTTGTTTGGGCGCTTCAGGTCCGTCTTGGGCCTCGTCTGCCGTCTTAGAGGGCGTCTGGCGGGCCTCTTGGGGGCCTCTGGGGCCGTCTGGGCGAGCTTGGGGGCCGATGGGCCCGTCTTGGAGCGTCGGAACCCCGAAAAGTTGAGAATGCTCAAATCATTGAAGACATGGCTGGCATCATTGATCTGGGACTCCTGGAGGTCGTGCTGGAGTCCTCTTGGGGCGTGTAAGGGGGCCTCTTAGGCCGTGTGGAGCACATCTTGGCCATTATTGGGGCCGTCTTGGCGTTCTTGGAAGCGTCTTGGGACAGTCGTGGAGGCCGTCCGAGAGGCATCTTGGCGGCCATCTTGGCCATCTTGGGGGGACTTGTTTTGGACAGTGAGGTCCTTCCGGGTGGTCGGCGGGTTGGGCCAGAGGTGCCCTAGTTATTTTTTGGTAACCAAGAACTACCTAACGTTTGGCACGCCGTGCACCCCTGTGGCAGGCCACAGGGGGCGTCGGTTGACGAAAAACCCGCGCAGCGTCGCAATCCACCAGTCGGGAGAAATAGCAAGGGGGAGTGTGAGGGGGTTGGCCACTGCGGGCACAGATCTAACGGCACAATGTTCGGCGATGTTCGTGACTAGACGGCCCAAGTCAGCCCCAAGAGCGCCTCAGCGGGCCCCAAGACAGCCCAAGACAGCCCCAAGAGCGCCCAAGCTACCTCCACGACGGCTTAAGAGAGGCCCAAGATAGAGCGCTCAAAGAGGGCCCAAGATGGCCTCAAGACGGCCAAAGAGGCCCTCCAGACGCTCCACGAGGCCTCCAAAAGGACGTCCTAGAGGCAAACATCGTCCCACTCCCTTCGGAAAACGTACATGTTTAGCATATCTGCTTCTTTGGTCTTCACAGAGTCCGCGACTGCCCAAGAAGCCCCCAGGATCGCCCAAAGACGGCACAAGAGGCCGCCAAGACGGCCCGAAGAGAGCTCCAAAGACGGCCCAAGAGAGCCCCAAGACGGCCGAAGAGAGGCCTCTGAGGGCCCCAACAAGTTCCCAAGAGAGCCCCAAGAGGGCTACAGGAGGTCCCCAAGAGAGCCCCAGAGGGCCCCAAGAGGGCCCAAGCCCCCCAAAGCAGGCCCAAGAGGGCCCCAATACGACCCAAGAGGGTCCCAAAACGGCCCGAAGGAGCCCCAAAAGGACCCCCAAGGAGGCCTTGAGAGGCCATATTCATTGATTGTCGCAAGGTTGGTTCGAGGGGTCCCGAAGAGGGCCAATACATGTTTAATTGAGGTCTTCGACGAGGACGGCCATAGCGGCTACCTTCTGGGCCTCGTGTGGTTGTCACGCCGAGCTCTTCTTGCCTCCCGTGTGTTGCATGACGACGTGCCCTTGTGCATCAGAGCCAGGCCGGCCCTGCTTCCGCCGTTGCTGCCGCCCCCGCCGCCCGCTGCAGCTGCGGCCTCGCCGCCAGCGGCCGCTCTGCCATCTGCTGCTGCTCTTCGGGCATGGGGGCAGCCTGCCATCGCTGCCCCCAGCCGCCGCAGCTCCGAGATTGCCGCGGGTTCGAGCAGCGCGGCCACCGCCAGCAGTGCCGCCTCTGCTCGCGCGTCCGCCGCCGCTGAGCGCCGACCCGCCTGAGACGCTCTTCCCGTTTTTGGGGGACTTCTCCGGCGCCTCCTGGAATACTCAAGCCATGTTCGCCAGAAAGCGGCAGAGTCACGCGGACAAGGTGGCCTACGTCGGCACGTTGGCCAAGAACCACGATTTCGTCGCCCTGACGGACACCCACGGGCTGGAAGGCTTGGACATGTCCGCAAGGCTGCCGATCCTGGTTTTCTCCTGGGACTACCCGCAGAGATGGCATCGGCATAGTAGTGCGAGAAAGTTTCCTCGGACAATTCCAGGCGATTGAGCCGCGCTGGATCCACGTGTTCCCTGGCCGGGCGGCTGTGCTGCAGTTGCGTGGGCACGCGGGCGCGCTGGACATCCACGTGGTGTTTTTCGCCACGGGCACTTCGGGACTGGTGCAACCGCGGGGCATGGAGACAGAGGGGCGGGACAATGAGGATGTGAAGGAACAGCGCCGCCAGATGCGACTTGCTGTGGCCAATTCCACGGCCCCGCAAAGTAAAGTACTCTCAATGGTGACGGGCGACTTCAAGTGGGTGGTCGCGGCAGAAGAAAGGCTGGTCAAGGCCACCGCCGTGGCATCTGGCCGGGGCGACGCTTCGGAGGAGCAGGACGCCTCGGCGACTCTATGGAGGCCGGGCGGCTTCTACGAACTCCGGCAGCTTGAGGCCACCCACGAAAATGCACAGGTGTGGAACCGTCTCGACCGCTTCTACTGGAACTCGTCGGCGGTCGGGCAGCTGGACAGGGTGATCAGTTGCGCTGCTCTCGAGCGGGTGCCGCACCTATCGGCCCACAGAGCCCTCGCAGTTGCTTGGAGAACGCCTGCCCGCCGTCAGGCGGATGCCATGCCTATCCGCATGGAGCTGCTGCAGAATCCTTTTTGGCCTCTTCGAGTGGCCGCAGCCCATCAAGGAGTTCGGGAACAAGCTTGCGGGGGCGACCCGCCTCCAGCGCTGACGGACTTGCGGCTGCTCCGCAAGGCCATGCGGCTGACGGCAGACCAGATGCATTTCGAAGCCGATTGGGAGGCCTCTTGGGGCCCCTTGGGCCTCTTGAAGGCCTCTGGGGAGCCTCTTGGGGCCTCTTGGGGGCCTTCTGGGGGCGTCTAGACGCCTTTTTGGAGCCTCTTGTGGCCGCCTGGGGGCCTCTAGGGGCGGACGGCTGGAATGTTCGTTTCATGGCCCAACCTTCCGGGCCCCTCTTGGGGCCGTCTTGGAGCCCTTTTGGATCGTTCTGGGCGCCTCCTGTGCCGTGTTGGGTGCTTTTTGGGAGCCTATGCGGCCGTCTTAGGGCGGTCTTGGAGGCATCTTGGAAGGGCTTCCGCGCTGTGAAGGCGGAAAAAACATATGTGCTAGAAATGCACGTTTTCTTCCGAGAATTTGACAAGTTTGGCCTCTTGGAGGCCTCCTGGGAGGCCTCTTGGAACGTCTGGGCGGCCTCTTGGGCCGTCTTCGCCTCATGTTAGGCGTCTTGGAACGATCTTTCGGCCCAAGTTAGGCGTCTTGGAACGATCTTTCGGCGACTCGGGACCCTCTTGGACCGTCGTGGGGAACTCTTGGGTCGGCGGATTGCCCGTCTGTTTGTTAATGTTTTCGCGTTCTTGCGTTATGGGCTTCCGACGCTCCAAGATGGCCCCAGAGGCCCCCAAGACCGCTTCAAGACGGCCCAAGAGGCCCCCAAGAGGACCACAAAACGGTCCAAGAGGGTTCCCAAACGGCCCAAGAGGCGCCCAAGATCACCCAAGACGGCCCCAAGATGGCCCGAAGAGGGGCCCAAGAGAGGGAACACGGACCGACAATTCGAGCCTTCCGCCCCAAAAGGCCCCCTAGAGGCCCCCAACAGAGCCCAAGAGGCCCCCTAGAGGCCCCAAGAGGCCCAAAAAGAGGCCACCGAACGGCCCCCAAGAGGCTTCCAAAATTGTCTCCAAGAGGCCCCCGAGAGGTCTCCCACGAGATCCAAACGAACTTCCAAGAGGCCTCTAACCCACAACCCAAGCACGGTGGCGGGATGGGCCGAAGGCCACTAGGCGGTCCATGATGCCCAAGACGGCCTCCAGACGGCCCAAGAGGCCCCCAAGATACCCAAGAGGCCTCCAAAAGGTCTCCCAGCAGAGCTCGAAAAGGCAAACAAACACTGATGCTCCTTACCTGTTCGAACAAGTTTGGCGTTTCCGCTTGTTCCGTTCGCTTCCCGACGCTTCGAGACGCCCCAAGAGGCCCCGAGGATCGCCCCAAGACGGCCCAATTGGTTTCAAAAGCGCGCCAAGACGGCTCCAAAATTGCTGAAGAGACGTCCAAGAAGGTCCGAGAGGGCCCCAACCGCGGCCCAGGACGGAGAACGTGAACCCAGAACCCGAGATGTTCGCCCAAGGAGACCCCCAGAAGGCATCAAGAGGTCCCCAAGAAGCCCCAGAGAGACCCAAAAGAGCTCCAAGAGAGGCCCTGAGAGGGGGGGGAAAAAACAACAACACAAGACATCCAACATGTTCTTGTTCTTCAAAAAAACAACGACAAAAAAAAAAACAACTAAAAACAAAAAATACATTTAAAAAAAATAAAAAAAAACATATAAATATATATATATAATATTTCCTTCCCCTCCTCCTCCTGTTGCTCCTCCTCTGCGGCCTCCTCCACCCTCGCGCACTCCTTTTCATTCTCCTTCTCCCCCAGGGAGCCCCTTCACCTCCCCTTCTCATCCCCCTTCCTCTGGCTACGTCCAGCCGCGGCGAGTAAATGGGCCCCCGAAGTGCCCCTGGGGCCTTTCTGAAGCCGCCGTGGGTGGACCTTAGGAAGTCTGGGAAGCCTCTTGGGTCATTGGAAGCCCCGGAGAAGAAGTATCATTAAATAGAGATCCCCACGAGTTCGACCATCCAGCCTAGCTACAATTTGAGCTCGCGCGAAGCGCGCGATGCTTCTGGTGTATATATATATATATATACATACATACATGTGCATATATGTATATGTACATATGCAAATGTACGTGTATAAACATATATACATATATATATGATCATCTTTCCATATTTCTTTTATCTGGGACCCTGCAAACCACCCCCCCACACCCCAGAAACGGGTTCCCTGGCGCCCAGGGCTTCTTGACGACCCCTCAGAGTGTCCCCCGAGATTTCCAGGCCTCTGGAAGTCCCTGCCACGCCGTGCAAATTGGTCAGCGGCGGTCCCAAGAGACCCCCAAGACGGTCTAAGAGGGCCTCCAGCGGCCCCAGACCCCCGCCAGAAACCCGAAGACAGCCCAAATATCACGCCCAAGAGGCTTTCGAAACACAGAAAAGATTGATCTTCCTACGGATTTTGAATGATTTTGGGCTACTCGGCTATTCGGTCTTCCGGGTGTCCGAGAACGCCAAGACAACCCCCCCAAAAAAAAACTTGACACTCAAAGAGAGCCCCAAGACAGCCCAAGAGGGCTCAGAGGTTGCCCACAGAGGGCCCTAAGACGGCCCAAAATTGCCCCACGACTCCTTCAGGAAACACTCAAACCGTGACCCGAGACCACGGTTCGCGGCATCCTTGCCTCCCTCCATGCATCCTCCTCCCCGATGCGGCAGGGGCGAGGGGAGGGGGAGGCGGTCCGACCTGTCGGAGCTGCGGGGCATGCGGATCCCGCCGCGGCCAGTGGGGGTATTCCGCGACTCCGCGTGGAAGAGCGTGATGAGCGACCAGCTGTTGCCCGGGGACGTCGTGGCGGTGGCCCGCAAGGCGGACGTGTCGTTCCCCTGCGACGTGCTGCTCCTGCAGGCGGAGGGGCAAACGACACGCAGCAGGCACAGCAAGTCAGAAGTCGGCCGGCCAGCAGGGGCCCGCAGGAGCTCTGGGGCACCCCAGCACCCTCAAAGATCCACGAAGAATGTGCCCAACAAGTTCGTATGGCAAGATTTCGAATCGCATCTGTCGGCCAGAAACATTGATTTTCAGAGGTCCGCGCGGATCTCTTGAGTCGGCGCAGGCCCTCCCCCCTTGGCGGCGCCTGCGACGCCGCCCATGGGCGCGCGAAGCGCGCCAAAAGATTAGCCTGGCGAAAGACCCAACCATAAGCAGTGATACGTATCGCAGTTGTGAGTACCATCTTCGGTGGATCCTCTTATGCGGCCACGAAACGCTTGAGGGGTGTGCCAAAGCGGCCCGTCGGCGGCAGGCGGCCTGTTCCACTGGGACTTTCGGTGTAGCTCCCCATTGGGCCACGAAACGTGCGAGGGGTGCGCAGAAATGGGGCGGCACCAACATGCGGACCCTGCCGCTGCGGCCTTCGGTGATGCCGCCTCAAGCCACGAAACGTGCGAGGGTGCACCAAAATGTGGAATGGAACAGCATGCGGGCACTGTAGCCTCAAGTGGAGCACCCTGTGGGGCCACGGAACGCGTGAGCGGTTCGCCGAAATGGGGGGGTGGAACCGCATGCGAACGCAGCCATTGGGGCCTTCGGTGGAGCTGCCTAAGGGGCCACTAAACGTGTCGTGTGACGGGTGTGCCGACATTCCGAGGTGGCGGCATGCGGGCCTTGACACTGAGGCCGTCGGTAGAGCTCCCTACGGGACTACGAAACGTGTGAGGGGTGTGCCGACATGGCGAGGTGGCGGCATGCTGGCCCTGGCATTGGGGCCTTCGGTGCCTTCGGTGAAGCTCCCTATGGGGCCACGAAATTTTGTACTGGGTGTGCCGAAATGGCGAGCTGGCGGCATGCGGGCCCTGGCACTGGGGCCTTCGGTGGAGCTCCCTACGGGGCTTCGAAACGTGTGAGGGGTGTGCCGAAATGGCGAGGTGGCGGCATGCGGGCCCTGGCACTGGGGCCTTCGGTGAAGCTCCCCATGAGGTCACGAGACGTGGGCATGCGGGCTCTGCCACTGAGGCCTTCGGTGGAGCTCCCTACGGGGCTACGAAACGTGTACTGGGTGTGCCGAGATGGCGAGGTGGCGGCATGCAAGCCTTGCCATTGAGCCCTTTGGTGGACCTCCCTACGGGGCTACGAAACGTGTGAGGGGTGTGCCGACATGGCGAGGTGGCGGCATGCGCGGGCCTTGGCGTTGGGGCTTTCGGTGGAGCTCCGTATGGGGCCACGAAACGTGTGAGGGGTGTGCCGAAATGTCGAATTGGCGGCATGCGGGCCCTGGCACTGGGGCCTTCGGTGGAGCTCCCTATGGGGCCACGAAACGTTGTACTGGTTGTGCCGAAACAGAGACATGCGGAGGGCAGAGGCAAGGAGGGAGAGGAGGGAGGACGGGAGGAACAAGGAAGGAGGAGAACGCGGGGTGCTGTTTCTTCAAAACGAGGACCCGTCACCACAGGATAGTTGGGAACAAAGGTCTGGCGCCGACCCAAGACATCCGCGCCGACATCCGAGAGTTTGAGCTTGTGCTCGTGCCGTTCGCTGCCCCCCATCGGGCAGGGCAGCGTGCTCGTGAACGAGTCCATGCTCACGGGCGAGAGCGTCCCGCAGATGAAGGTCAGGCAGTTCAACAAAACGAGGGCCTCGCCCTCTAGCTCCAACCTATTTTAGAATTAGCCACCAGAAAGAATTTCGAGCACCAAGAGAGCACCGAAACTGGAGGGTCTTCACTTGTTGGCCCCTGGGAGGCGATACCCGTTCGACACCGTTCCGATGCTTTCCTGGGCGCTCGGAATGATTTCTAGGATGTAGCCCTTCAGTACGATGGGAGCGACAGAACTCGAGGAGCCTGGAGGATTGGCCGCTCTTCCTCCGCGGAAGGCGGCGGCCGCAGAGCGGGGGCAGCTCCGCCGGCGGAAGCTGGCGGAGGCAGCAGGAGCTGGCCTGTCGTCCACCCTGCACGTCTCCGCGGGCCCTCGCATCGATTGCGGACCCGATGGCGCCGCGGTTGCAGCAGCCTTTCAGCTGGCCCTTCACGGAGCCTCCAGAGCCTGACGCGGCAGGGGGCAGTGCGACCCAAAGATGGGCAGCGAGCGAGCGGGGGAAATGAGAAGCTTCTCAGAAGCCCTCGCGCCTTCTGAGAAGTTTTGTCCCGTCTTCGGGGGGACTTCCGAACCTTCTGAGACGGCCTTCTCCTTCTCGCTTCTCCCCCTCGCTCGCCTCTGAGAGGAGGGGAGGGCAGAAGAGGCGCCCCCGGAAGCGGTGCCAACCCGGGGGGCCCAGGGTTCCCTGGGCGGGCCAGGTGGCACCCACGCCCGGCCCGGAGAGCCCGGAGCTGCGGGCGCCCTTGGACATGAGGGGCGCGCACAAGCAGAACGTGGTGCTCGGCGTCGTGGAACCGATCCCGAGCCCCATCTCTATCGAGGATGGACAGACCTCCTACCCTGACACGTCGATTAGCGAAGTGGCCGTCTTCGGCTCGCGAGAGGGCGTCGCGGCCGTCATTTTTGCGGGTCCAGGTCCGTCGGTTTCGGTCTTAGGCCGTTTTCACTAGAGGGAGGTCCGCCAAAGGGAGGTTTGTCCTCCGCCGACTCTAGGCCTCCTAGACGGGGTCCGAGCAGATGGGGCCGGAGGATCGCGCCGCATCGCCGATGCATCGACGCTGCGGCTCGATGCGGAGCCCGACGGCGGCAGTGCATCGCCCGTGCATCCCCGATGTACTGCCGATGCGGCGCGGTCCTCCGACCCCATCTACTCCGACCCCAGCAAGGAGGCATCTACGTGCCATCCCCATCCCGATCCCCACCATCCCACCACCCCAGTGCGGGATATGCCCCTAAGACAGCCGAAGGGAGCAGCCCATCTCCCCCTTTTTGGGGGGTGAATCGGCCAGCGGGGCCACGCCAGCGTGTATGGGGATCGGTGAAACGATGCAGGCCATCGCAGACATGGATCAAGGGGGCGTGGATTAGTGACGCGTCCCGTTTCCATGGAAAATCGCGGAATTCCGCCGCCGAACGAGGCGGCACCTGCCGCATTTTGAGGGGGCACCTCCCCCGATCCATGGATTGGGCGACCGCACGCCAAATCCATGGATCGCTAATCCATGTCTGCGCGCCCCCGAAAGATGCTCAGGTGAGCGCGGGGACGAGCATCATGCTGCACCAGAACAGTTCCAAGGCGAAGAACTTCAAGAAGGTGCCCTTTCACGGAGGCGCACCGGCAGCGGTGGGGTACGTGCTGAGGACGGGCTTCGACACCACGCAGGCCGCGCGACCCTCGGCCGACGAAGCCTTTTTGGTATCATTGTCTCTGGACCTGTTCAGGGAAGGCACCCCAAAGCCAGGAGGGGAAAAAACACACAGACACAATTAATCGACGGTTCCCAGGAAAATATTGGAAAATATTGACACTGGGGGGGAAGACGAAAATCCAAAAAATATGGAAAAGTATGGGGAATCCTGGGATTTGTGTGTATTTATTTGTGTGTCCCTGGGCCCCTTCATTTTGATATCTTTGTTTCTTGACCTGTTCAGGGAGGGCACCCCAAATCCAGATGAAAAATTGGGAGACCAGGGCCGAAGCCCGAGGAGATCGACGAGAAGCGCAGATCCAAGAAATCCGCTCGGAGCTCCGACTGTTGTGCTTATGCCGTTTCTTGATATTATGTTCTCTCGTTCTCGCTAGCGTCCCTTCCTCAACTTCCCAGCACCTCGACGTCGTGTTTGTGTCTCAGGCGTGGCTCCCCGGAGGTCTAGATTTAAGTCGGGCCTGTCCCTCTACAGGGGGAATATGCAAAAATATCCAAAAAATAACGTGGGGACGACTTTCTTGTTTTTTTTTTTTACCATTTCGGGGTAGTTGTGAGTTATTCCCCAAAGAGCTTGCTGAACGGGGTGCTGTTGTGATAGAAGCTAACTCTGGCCGAGGGAAGTCGGAGCAGAGACATCCTCACAAAAACTTGATGGTCCAGGCCGTTTCGCTTGAGACATCCTCACAACTCTCGTTTCTGAGTTGGCCGGGATTGGCCGTTTCGCCTGAGACGTCCTCGAAAAGTTGCGCTCCGGGACGCCGCGCGAGAGGTGGTCCAGGCCGTTTCGCTTGAGACATCCTCGAAACTCTGAGCCCCGAGGTGCCGTGCGAGAGGTGGTCCGGCCCGTTTCGCATGAGACATCCTCGGATTTCTGAGCTCTGAGTTGCCTTGCGCGAGGTGGTCCGGCCCGTTTCGCCTGAGACATCCTCGAAACTCTGACCTCGGAGATGCCGCGCGAGAGGTGGTCCCGCCCGTTTCGCCTGAGACATCCTCCAAACTCTGAGCTCTGAGATGCCCTGCGCGAGGTGGTCCGGCCCGTTTCGCTTGAGACATCCTCGCAACTCTGAGCTCTGAGATGCCGTGCGCAAGGTGGTCTGGCCTGTTTCGCACAAGACATTCTCGCAACTCTGAGCTCCCAGGTGCCGCGCAAGAGGTGGTCCAGCCTGGGGGCCCAGAAGACCACATGTTACATATCCTCCCTGGGACCCTGGGAGCCCGCTTGAGACATCCTCGAATTTCTGAGCTCTGAGATGCCCTGCGCGAGGTGGTCCGGCCCGTCTCGCCTGAGACATCCTCGCAACTCTGAGCTCTGAGATGCCGTGCGCAAGGTGGTCCGGCCTGTTTCCCACAAGACATTCTCGCAACTCTGAGCTCCCAGATGCCGCGCAAGAGGTGGTCCAGCCTGGGGGCCCAGAAGACCGCATGTTACATATCCAGAGCCCCAGGAGGCCCCAGAGAGCTCCAGGAGGCCGCAGGACGCCCAGGACAAGCCCCAGGGGTCCCCATGAGATTCCCAGGAGGCTCCCAGGAGCCCCCAGGAGGCCCCCTATCAGAACGTGTCAAGTTAAGACACATCCGGTGTCGATACGTTGATTTTTCCTGCTCTTGTGCCCCCCCCTCCATTTTGAGGGGCCCAAACGGCCACAGGTTAGATATCCCCCCTGGGAGCCCCAAGAGGCTTCAGAAAGCCCCAGGTGGAGTTCAGGAGGCCACAGGAGGCCCAGGAGGAAGCCCCAGGAGGTCCCCAGGAGGCCCCAGGAAGCACCAGGAGGCCCCCGCAACTCGGAGCTCTGAGACGCCGCGCTCGAGGTGGTCCAGCCCGTTTCGCCTGAGACTTCCTTGAAGCACGTTTCGCCCGAGGCATCGTCGCAACTCTGGGGTCCGAGATGCCGTGCGCGAGGTGGTCCAGCCCGTTACGCTGGAGACATCCTCGCAACTTTGGGCTCCGAGATGCCGTTCGGTATGAAGAGGAGGTGGATGAGGAGGAGGGGGAGGAGGAGAAGGAGGAGGAGGAGGAGATGGAAGGGAGGAGGAGGCGGATGATGTGCATGAGGGAGCAGGCAGGAGGAGGGGGAGGAGGAGGAGGAGGAGGAGGAGGAGGAGGAGGAGGAGGAGGAGTTGCAGGAGAGGACCTAACGGGAAGCGAGTGCGACGTGGACTTGTCAGAACGTGTGCGAGAGATTGTCCGGCCCGTTTCGTTTGAGACATCCTTCCAATACTGAGCTCCAAGATGTCGCTCGCGAGGTGGTCCGGCCCGTTTCGATTGAGCCATCTTCGCAATGCGAGGCTCGAAGATGTTGCGCGCGAGATGGTCTGGGCCGTTCTGCCTGAGACGTTTCGTAGCACAGGGGCTCCAATCACAACCTCTCTCATTCCTTCTCCCGCCTCCCTCTTCCCACTTCCCGCCTGGCTCCTCTTCCCTCCTCCCTCCTCCCGCCTCCCGCCTCCCGCTGCTGCGCCTCTGCCTCCGCCTCCCCGTCCCGCCGTCGTCGTTTCTGCCGCCTCAGCATCCGTCATGCGCGCACTGCCTTCCGCCCTCCCCAGACATCCGACGTCATGATTTTTCTTTTGAGACGTGCGCCGCGTACCTCTCGATATCATCCCTGGGGGAACCATCACGACATGCCCCCCCGCTTCCGCGCCCTCCCCCGCTTCCTCTTAAAGTTGCTTCTGAGTTCACAGCATGGCGGTGGAGCCTCTCACAGTGCCGACCCGACAGCTTACTCGTCGACCAGGTGCGACCTGGGACATCCTCGCAACTCTGGGCTCCAAGACAGGGTTTCCCAAACAGGATTTTTCTTCCCCAAACAGCTTGCTGAACGGGGTGCTGTTGTGATAGAAACTAACTCCGGCCGAGGGAAAGGGGAGCAGAGACATCCTCAGAAAAATATGATGGTCCGGGCCGTTTCGCTTGAGACATCCTCACAACTCTCGTTTCTGAGTTGCCTGGGATTGGCCGTTTCGCCTGAGACATCCTCGAAAAGTTGCGCTTCGGGACGCCGCGCGAAAGGTGGTCCGGGCCGTTTCGCTTGAGATATCCTCGAAACTCTGAGCCCCGAGGTGCCGTGCGAGAGGTGGTCCGGCCCGTTTCGCCTGAGACATCTTCGGAACTCCGGGCTCCGAGATGACGCTTGCGAGGTGGTCTGGCCCGTTTCGCTTGAGACATCTTCGCAACTCTGGGCTCCGAGATGCCGCGCGAGAGGTGGTCCGGCCCGTTTCGCCTTAGACATCCTCGAAACTCTGAGCTCCTAGATGCTGCGCGAGAGGTGGTCCGGCCCGTCTCGCCTGAGACGTCCAAACTCTGAGCTCCAAAATGCCGCACGAGAGGTGGTCCGGCCCGTCTCGCCTGAGACATCCTCCAAATTCTGAGCTCTGAGATGCCGTGCGCGAGGTGGCCTGGCGCGTTTCGCCTGAGACATCCTCGCAATTCTGACCTTGGAGATGCCCTGCGCGAGGTGGTCCGGCCCGTCTCGCCTGAGACATCCTCGCAACTCTGAGCTTTGCCGTGCGCAAGGTGGTCTGGCCCGCACAAGACATTCTCGCAACTCTGAGCTCCCAGATGCCGCGCAAGAGGTGGTCCAGCCTGGGGGCCCAGAAGACCGCATGTTACATATCCCCCTTGGGACCCCAGGAGACCCCAGAGAGCTTCAGGAGGCCGCAGGACGCCCAGGACAGGCCCCAGGGGTCCCCAGGGGCCCCCAGCAGATTCCCAGGAGGCTCCCAGGAGGCCCCAGGAGGCCCCCTATCAGAACGTGCCAAGTTAATACACATTTGGTGTCGATTCGTTGATTTTTCCTGCTCTTGTGGCCCCCCCTCCATTTTGAGGGGCCCAGACGGCCACATGTTAGATATCCCCCCTGGGAGCCCCAAGAGGCTTCAGAAAGCCCCAGGTGGGGCCCAGGAGGCGACTGGAGGCCCAGGAGGAACCCCCCAGGAGGTCCCCTGGAGGCCCCAGGAGGCCCCCGCAATTCAGTTCTCTGAGACGCCGCGCTCGAGGGGTCGGCCCGTTTCGCCTGAGACTTCCTCGCAGCACATTTCGCCCGAGACATCGTCGCAACTCTGGGGTCCGAGATGCCGTGCGCGAGGTGGTCCAGCCCTTTACGCTGGAGACATCCTCGCAACTTTGGGCTCCGAGATGCCGTTCGGTATGAAGAGGAGGTGGATGAGGAGGAGGGGGAGGAGGAGAAGGAGGAGGAGATGGAAGGGAGAAGGAGGAGGAGGATGATGTGGATGAGGGAGCAGGCAGGAGGAGGAAGGAGGAGGGAGAAGGAAGGGAATTGCAGGAGAGGACCTAATGGGAAGCGAGTGTGACGTGGACTTGTCAGAACGTGTGCGAGAGGTTGTCCGACCCGTTTCGTTTCAGACATCTTTCCAATACTGAGCTCCAGGATGCTCGCGAGGTGGTCCGGCCCGTTTCGCTTGAGCCATCCTCACAATGCGAAGCTCGAAGATGTTGCGCGCGAGATGGTCTGGGCCGTTCTGCCTGAGACGTTTCGTAGCACACGGGCTCCAATCACAACATTTCTCATTCCTTCTCCCGCCTCCCTCTCTTCCCGCTTCCCACCTGGCTCTTCTTCCCTCCTCCCTCATCCCGCCTCCCGCCTCCCGCTGCTGCGCCTCTGGCCGCACTGAACGGGCACGCAATCGACCTTGGAAACCGCAGTGGGTTTAAATACCCTGTTTGGGGATACTGCACTCCGGCTATAATTATTTTGAATTGTTCGTCCAAAATCCCCTTGTAGGGGGACACGCCCGACTTAGTCTAGATTCACTCCACAGGACTGGCCCTCCACCCTGGCCTGTTGTTTGACGGCCCCAGGGCCCGCAAACGGCCCTCAGAAGCCAGAGATAGCCACACGCATCTCCCGTCGTGATTTTTTTCACGACGCGAGGGGGTCGTGGTTCCTCCTCCTCCTCCTCCTCCTCCTCCTCCCTCCTCCTCCTCTCCTCCTCCTCCTCCTCCTCCTCCTCTCCTCCTCCTTCTCCTCCTCTCCTCCCTCCTCCTCCTCCTCCTCTTCCTCCTCCTCCCTTCTTCTCCTCCTCCTCCTCCTCCTCCTCCTCCTCCTCCTCCTCCTCCTCTCCTCCTCCTCCTCCTCCTCCTCCTCTCCTCCTCCTCCCTCCTCCTCTCCTCCTCCTCCTCCTCCTCCCTCCTCCTCCTCCTCCTCCTCCTCCTCCTCCTCCTCCTCCTCCTCCTCCTCCTCCTCCTCTCCAAGAGACAGGGCAAGCTGTGCCGCACCATCCTGTTCAGCGCCGAGCGGGTGACCGTGTCCAGCCGCGAGGCGCTGCACTTCCTCATGATCCTGCTCGCGTTCGCGGTGGGGGCCTGCTGCTACGTGCTCCACGACGGCCTCGTCGTGGACCCCACCTTAGAGTCGGAGCCAGTTGGGGGGCCAGGTTCTGGCCAGCAGAAGGGGGGAGAGAAAGGTGCCCCCTCGTCGCCACGCGGCTGGGCGCAGCTCGAAAAAATAGTAAGTGTCGACCCCGGGAGGGGTCCGTGCACCGATGTTGAGCGATGTTCTCAAAAATCTTGAAGGCGTTATCTCCGTCGACGTTCATTTACTAATTTTGGGCGCCACCGTTCTTGTTTTCTCGGGTCTGGGATCGGCCCGTGGCCCACCTGCCCGCGTGCTTCCAGTGTTCGCTGCGCTTCGGGAGACGTGCTCAGATATCACGAGGCCGCCTGCCTGACGCCCACACGCCCACTTCCTGGCTGGCCGTGTTTTTTGTTATCACGTGCTGGTCAGATCAAGAGCGCAGAGCGCTGGAAACCACGCAGCGTTTTTGAGGAGATCTGAGGCCCCCACGCGCGTGGACGAGCCAGCCCGCACGAACTTCAAGCTGTTCCTCTCCGTCTTGGCGGCGCGCAGAGGGGGGTGGGACGGGGGGCGGGCGGCCTCCTGAGGAAAGTCGGGGGGGCCGGGGGCTGGTGACCAGGCAGGGGCGCTCTTGGAAGCCCTCCTCCAGCCTATGTAGCTCTCGCCTTAGCGCGGCGCACATTCGTTTTAAAAATTTGCACGAGCTTCACGGATTGAGGGCAGGTCGCGTTCAAATTGTGGCTCTCGCCTTAGCGCGGCGCACATTCGTTTTAAGCATTTGCCGGCGGGTCGTTTTCAAAATGTGGCTCTCCCCAGCGCCGCGCACATTCGTTTAAAACATTCGAAAGAGTTTCGCGGATTAAGGGCGACTCATTTTTCAACATGTGATTATCGTCTAAGCGCCGCGCACATCCCTCTAAAACATTGCAAGAGCTTCATGGATTGAGGGCGGTTCCTTTTCAAAATGTGGCTCTCGTCTTAGCGCCATGTACACTCGATTTAAACAATTAAAAGACTTTCACGGATTCCAATCATCAACGTACAGGAAATGGTGTTTTGAAAAGGTTGAGGATTACGCGGGCGCAACAGTTATGTTGATGTGCGGTGTTGAAGTCCCAAAAATGGCGTTCTGTCACGATTCCAGATCGCCAACACGTAGCAGTCAGGTTAATCCATGGCGTTGGAACCCCGAGAACAATGTGTTGGCATGCTTTAGGGTCTTCAAACGATTGTCGTCCAACGACGCATTTCCCTCAATGGAAATGAACCGTTGTATGGGTCCCATGAAGCGGGAGCTTGGAGGGAGGGTTAATTCCAACATCGTTGATGACTCTTGGGTTTACACTGGTCCTCCTCCTCCTCCTCCTCCTCCTCCTCCTCCTCCTCCTCCTCCTCCTCATCATCATCATCATCATCATCATCATCATCCTCATCCTCATCCTCGACCTCCTTCTCCTCATTCTCCTCCTCCGCCTCCTCCCTTGCCCCCCGACAAGCCCCTGGCCTCCTCAGAAGGCCGCCCCGCCACGCCACCCCCTTGCGCGCGCCGCCAAGCATCAGCCACATCATCACCGCGGTCGTGCCCCCCGAGTTCCCCATCATGCTGTCGCTGGCCGTGAACCTCAGCCTCGTCGCCCTCGTGAAGAGGCAGATCTATTGCACCGAGCCCTTCCGAGTACCCCTCGCTGGGCGCGTGGAGACCTGCTGCTTCGACAAGACCGGCACGCTCACCAGCGACTCCATGGAGGTCGACGGCGTCCACGGTCTCGAAGGCCCGTGGCGGCGCGTGCATTTTTTTGTTTCGGGTGCCGCCGGGCTGTTTCGGTATACGGGCGCCGCCCGCGTCCCCCGAGAGGCACGGGCGCCGCCCGTCTGGTTTCTTCGCGCCGGGGGTCTGGGCCCAGGCTCGGGGCCCAGGATTTTTTGCGGATCGATGCCGAGCCCAGAGCCGAGGAAGAGGGGAAAGGAGGAGGAGGAGGAGGAGGGCGGGATGAGGGAAGGCGGGAGGAGGAGGAGGAGGAGGAGGAAGAGACCACCCCCCCCGACTCGTGCCGTCAAAGGTGTTGGCAGCGGAATGTTTCTCGTCGTTTTCGGCTTGCGGGTAGCCCTCGCCGGGCCCCCGGACTGTCAGAGAACGATTCCGGGTGCGCAGAGGCCGGGGATTCAGACGCCGCAGTATGCGTTTCGCAGCGAGAGTTTGCGCCCAGATTCGGGGCCCGGGACACTTGCGGACCGATTTGGCTCGAGAAATGCTACAGAAAGATGTTGTGATTCTCTTAGCGATGTGGCATATTTGTTGTTTCTCACTGGCGGCGCGCGCAGAAGTCCAGGCCGCCCAAACGGGGTCCGAGCAGACGGGGTCGGAGGATCGCGCCGAATCGCCGATGCATCCGCCATTCGGCGTGACGCGGAGCCCGAGCTTATCCAACCCTAACGTCGCCGATGCATCGCTGGTGCAGCGCGATCCTCCGACAACATCTGCTCGGACCCCACTAGGACGGCCTTCAAGAAGGGAGGGGTCAGGGCAAGGAGTTCTTCAGGGGCAACGTCAGGGGGGAAATATGCTCAGGGGGGCACGCATGGACCCCCAACCGCACATTAATGCCGATAGGGGCCCGATAGCCCTTCCTGCCCAGGACCGTGGGCTTTTCGCTTTCGGGTACCCATCGCCGATCTATCGGCGATGTATCGCCGATTCCAGCTCGATGCGTCCCCCCGTGAGCCGCCCCCCCCCCTCCCCCCCTCCTCCTCCTCCTCTTCTTCCTCCTCCTCCTCCTCCTCATCATCATCATCATCATCATCATCATCATCATCATCATCATCATCATCATCATCATCCTTCCCCTCCTCCCCCTCCTCCTCCTCCTCCTCCTCCTCCTCCTTCTCCTCCTCCTCCTCCTCTTCTTCGAAGGCTCCGTTTCCGCCCCCAGAAGGCAACGAGCGTGTGGCTTCTGGGGGATCGAGGGCCGCCCCCCCCCCCCCCCCGGCCCGAGACCTCCGACGCTGTGACGTCTCCAGGCCAGAGGGAGCCACACCAGCCACCACTCTTCTGCTGCGTACTGCACCTGCGGGCTGGGGAGCGGAGCCACTAGAGTTAAGTCGGGCCCGTCCCTCTACAGGAGGAATATTCAAAATAGTCAAAAATAGTCTGGGGACTATTTTTTGATTATTTGTGTTGCCATGTGGGTATTTTTCGTCCAAAATCCCCCTGTAGGAGGACAGGCCCGACCTAACACTAGGGAGAGAGGGAGAGAGAGATGGTCAACCCGCATAGCAAGAATGGGCGACCTTCCCAAGGGTGTCCTTGCATCTTTTCCCCGCCGGCCCATCCTCGGCCGCATTCGCTGGCCGCGCCCCGCTCGCAAAGTGTCGACGTGGCCTTCCAAGGCCCTTGCATCCTTATCGTCCTTACGATACGGGTTGACTGTACTTACACAAAACAAGACGTGGCCATGTCTGCAGTCCGCCGGCCCCCAGAGCTTCCGACACCATCCCCCTTTCCTCGGCTGCTGGGCCCGGAGAGGACCCCCCCGACCCCAGAACATGGCAGGTACGGTCGGCGCCATGCCAGCTGTTGGATGTGTCGGAGGCGAGGGTAATTCGCCCCACTGGCCTTCCGATGTGGTGGGAAGCCTCCGAAGAAGGACCCCCCCGCTCCCTCAGAGAGCAGCAGGCGTGGGGCGTTTGACGGGCAGCAGGGCCCTTCTGACGGAAGCGGGGTAGTTTGGCCTGCGCCCGAGCCTCTTTGCCAGGAGCAAGAGACGGCATAGACAGGGTTGCCCCCCCCCTTCTCCTTGGCGTGCAGAGTGCCGGCAAGGGGGTCCAGCGCCGATCCGAGAAATCCGCGCGGACCTCCGAAAGTTATTGGTTCTGTCGATTCCCCTTATTCCAGGAAGGAGTTGTTTGGACCGCGCCAGTCGGTCGGGAATGGCCCGCCAGAGGGCCCCCAGAAGCCGAAAGCTACCAGAACCTTCCCGCCGTGGCCTCTTCGCAGCGCGAGGCTGCCCAGGTTTGGGGGGGCCCTCTTGGAAGACCGCTCTAGGCCTCCTAGACGGGGTCGGAGCAGATGGGGTCGGAGGATCGCGCCGCATCACCGATGCATCGGCGATGCGGCTCGATGCGGAGCCCATGTTTCCCCACGCCGACGTCGCCGATGCATCGCGTAGGCATCGCCGATGCGTCGCGGATGCATCGCGGATACGTTGGCGATGCACTGGCGATCCTCCTCCTCCTCCTCCTCCTCCTCCTCCTCCTCCTCCTCCTCCTCCTCCTCCTCCTCCTCCTCCTCCTCCTCCTCCTCTCCTCCTCCTCCTCCTCCTCCTCCTCCTCCTCCTCCTCCTCCTCCTCCTCCTCCTCCTCCTCCTCCTCCTCCTCCTCCTCCTCCTCCTCCTCCTCCTCCTCCTCCTCCTCCTCCTCCTCCTCCTCCTCCTCCTCCTCCTCCTCCTCCTCCTCCTCCTCCTCCTCCTCCTCCTCCCTCTCCTCCTCCTCCTCCTCCTCCTCCTCCTCCTCCTCCTCCTCCTCCTCCTCCTCCCTCCTCCTCCTCCTCCTCCTCCTCCTCCTCCTTGCCCGCCCGAGGCTCCGCGCCCCCGGAACGGGGCGAGGAGGGCGGCGGCGCCGCGGCATTCGGGCAGGCGCTGCCGTTCCTGGCGACCGCGGTGATGGCCGCCTGCAACAGTCTGACGCCGATCGAGGGCGAGGCCATGGGGGCCGAACATCAGGAGGGAAAAAAAGGTACAATGAATCGTTGATTCTCCAAAAGATATGGGAAGACATGGGAAGTGGGGGAAGACAGACGACCAGAAAATATGAGAACATATGGGGAATCCTGTTATTTGTGTATTTGTTTGTGTGTCCCAGGGCACCTTCGGAACACTTGGCCAGGGGGTGGGGGGCAAACACTGGTCGGGGCGGGAGTATTTCTCGGCGGCGCCAGCACGTCGTCGTTCTCTGATTCACTGCTTTGCCGATCGGCGCGGGCCCTCGCACCCCCCCCGCCGCCCCCACCCCATGGAGTAGATCTTGGCTGTGTTTGGCGCCCGTTTCGAGCAGGCGAAGGCTCCCCCATGAAGCAGTCGCATGAAGCAGAGGTCTGGAGCCAGATCCCACCCCCCCTTTTCGCTCAATGTCGAAACGCCGAACAGGAAAACGTTCACGGGCGGTGGCGCGTGCGGGGGTGGGCTTTCAAGAGGGCGGCGGGGCTTTGTGAAGGCACGGGGGCTTCTCAGGGGCCCGCCCGAACTTCAAGGAGGCCTTCTCAGAAGCCTCCAGGGCCCTCTGAGAAGGCCCCCACGTTTTGAGAAGCCCCCCACCCTCTTGGAAGCCCACCCCCTCGCGCCACCACCTTGTGGATAGGCTCAAGGGGGAGGGGGGGGGGGGATGTTCGAGTTTTCCGACGCTTTCGTCTGTTCTCGGCGGTCTTCCACCCTCCTTATGCGTTCAGCCGCTCCGCCTTGCCAAGAGCGCCCGGGGGGTACCCGAATCGTCCCGAACGACAGCCAGATGCCCAGGCTTTGGCCCGAAAACCATCAGGGGATAGGCTCAGGGGGGATGCATCGACCCCCGATCTCCCGTCGATCGCCGATAAGGGCCCGATAGCCCACCCCCGCCCAGGACCATGTGGTCTCGCTACCAAGGCCTATCCGATCCACCGGCGATGAATCGCCGATTCCGAGTCGATTTCCCCCCCTTAGCAAGTGCCCCCCTGACTTTCCCGTGGCGGGCTTCCCGCCGCCACGGAAAGAGGACCCTCGAAGTGTCCTGGGGCACGGAGGACGCACACGAGGGAAAAGAGAGAGGAGGGACGAGAACGAGAGGAGGGGAGCAGTGGAATCGAAGAAGAGCTCGGCATAAACGTGAAGGTTCGGAGCTCTGCGCGGGGTTCTTGGATCTGCGCTGGGCACCCTGGAGGCGCCTCCGGCGCAGTCCCTGGCGCGATCTGCGCGCCAGGCAGGGGGATCCAGCGCCGACCCAGCAGATCCGCGCGAACCTCCGAAAGTTGATGTTTGCCTCCACTATGTCGGGGGCGGAAAAGAGGGGGTGATGACTAGGGGGGGGTGGATTACATGGCGCGGGCCATGATATTTCCCCAGATTTCATGGCGCTTCTTCTTATTTCATTACGTGCCTGGCCCCCCCGCTGGGCCGCGCACATGCCGCCGGTCATGATTTGCACCCCCCCCTCTTGGACACCCCCCTCTTGGCCGCTCCCGAACTATGGCAGGGACTTCTTGGACTTCGCGGCCTGCGGGCGGGGCACAATGCAAAGGATGCAATTCGAACAGCTCCGCGGAGCTGGCAAACGTCCTGAGAGAGCGATATCCCAGCACTGCCGCTGGCCTGTCCCTCTACAGGAGGAATGTTCAAAAATAGTCCAGAAATAGTTTGGGGACTTTGGGGCATATTTTTTGACCACTTGGGGGTATGTTTTGACTTTTTTTTATTTTTCGTCCAAAATCCCCCTGTAGGGGGACAGGCCCGACTTACGGCAAGAGGAGCAGAACAGAGGGGATGACGAGGAGGGCCCTTCCCACCACCCGGGACAGAGGGGCGGGAGAACGGCTGGAGCAGCGGAGCGTGGATGGCGCCCCCTGCGCTCCTTCGGGGAGAGGGGGTCGGAAGGCAGGCCGAGCCCCAGACCTCCTGCGAGCGCTGCCGCGGGAGATCTGCGGCTCTGCGCCGCACTCCATCCTAAAAGAACACACAGACACAATTAATCGTCGACCCCCAGGAAAATTTTAAAAAAATGGGAAGTGTGGGGGGGGGGAAGACAGACACCCAGAAAACAGGGGAAACTATGGGGGATCCTGTTATTTGTGTGTATCTATTGATGTGTCCCAGGGCCCCTTCAACTCCATCCTGCAGGGCCCTCGCGGGGCGCGGGCGGCGCGCCCCGGGGGGGACGGGCAGAGGGTGTGGGCCTGCTCGGAAGGCTCGGAGGGGACCTCGCCCTCGAGGAGCGTTCCTTCGGGTGCTGCCAGCTCTGTTCCTTTGGTCGCTATCCACTGTGCTGCTGCCCCCTCTCCTCGCTTGACCCCCCCCGGGGGCGCCGCCGCCGATGGCAGGCCGGAACGGGGGAGGCCCCAGAGCCGGGCGCGCTGCCCCTCGCGGCGCGTGGGTCCCCAGGCAGTCCCGGCAGGAGGGGCGGAAAAGAGGGGGGTGATGATTAGAGGGGGGTGGATATCATGGCGTGGGCCATGATATTTCCCAGATTTCATGGCGCCTCTTCTTATTTCATCCTGGCCCCCCCGCTGGGCCGCGCACATGCCGCCGGTCATGATTTGCACCCCCCCCCCCTCTTGGACACCCCCCTCTTGGCAGCTCCCGAGAGGGGCCAGGCAGCGGAGCGCTCCTCTGGCGCTCCTCCTGCACGCGGGCGCCTCCGGGGGCAAAGAGCGGGCCTCGTCCCTGATGTGGCGTTCCGCGTGGCAGCACGGTGGCCGCAGGGCGGGCTCTGCGTTCCCTGCTTGTGCCCCAGAGGTGGTGGGCGACCCGCTCGAGAAGGCCGCGCTCGGCGCCGTCCGCTGGGTGGCAGTCAGCCCCGACCTGGTGGCGTCCAGGGTCGGGAAAGGCGCAGACCGTCTCCAGGCCCTCCAGCTCGAAATCTGCCCCTCCCACCTCCTCCTCCTCCTCCTCCTCCTCCTCCTCCTCCTCCTCCTCCTCCTCCTCCTCTCTCCTCTTCCTCCTCCTCCTCCTCCTCCTTCTCCTCTCCTTCTCCTTCTCCTTCTCCTCCCTCCTCCTCCTCCTCCTCCTTCTCCTCCTCCTCCTCCTCCCCCTCCTCCTACTTCCCCTCCCTCCTCCTCCTCCCTCCTCCTTCTCCGCCTCATCCTCCTCCTCCTCCCTCCTCCTCCTCCTCCTCCTCATCATCATCATCATCATCCTCCTCCGCCTCCTCCTCCTCCGCCTCCTCCTCCTCCTCCCCATCCTTTTCCTTATAGATCACTCCTCCCTGTCGCGCCCAGAGGCGTGTCGGTAGGGCGGGACAGGCATGTCGCCTGAGATTCCCTCACAATGTATGACCCTTCATATGACAGTTTGCAAGAGCTTCACGGATGGAGGGCGGGCCGTTTCAACACGTGCCGCTCGCCTCAGCACCGCGCACATTCGTTTTAAAATTGTGCAGAAGCTTCACGGATGGTGGGCGGGTCGTTTTCAGAATATGGTTCTCGCTTTGGCATCGCGCACAGTCGTTTCAAGACCATGCAAGATTTTCACGGATGGAGGGCGGCATGTCTTTAAAATATGGTTTTCGCCTTCGGGCCACACACATTCGTATTCAAACCATGCAAGAGCTTCACGGATGGAGGGCGGGCCTTTTTTCAAAATGTGGATCTCGCTCTAGCACCTCACACATGTGTATCCAAACCATGCAAGAGCTTCACGGATGGAGAACGGATCGTTTTTAAATTGTGGCTCTCGCTTTAGCCCCGCGCACATTCGTTGTAAAAACTTGCAAGCGTTTCACGGATGGAGGGCGGCTCCTTTTCAAAATGTGGTTCGCATCTTGGCGCCGCGCACATTCTTTTTGAAAAAGAACTTCGCGGATGGAGGGCGGTTCCTTTTCAACATGGGGTTCTCGTTTTAGCGCCGCGCGCATGTGTTTTAAAGAGTTCACAACGTTTCAAGGATTCGCATGGTTGACGTTCCAGAAATCGTGCTTTGGCAAGCTGTCGGATTGTCAGAACGCAACAAGTACGTTGACTCGCGGTGTCGAAGTCGCAGGAATGGTATTCTGGCACGACTCAAGATCGTTAAGACGCAACAGTAGCGGTGATTCGCGGGGCTGAAATCTCAGGAGTGATGTTCAGGATTTCCTTCAATGCTAATAAATCCTTGTATGGGGCCCATAACGAGGGAACTTGGAGGGAGGGCTTATAGCAATATCGATGATGAGCCTTGGAATTTCACTGGTCCTCCTCCTCCCTCCTTCACCTCCTCATCCTCCACCTTCTCATCCACCTCCTCCTCCACCTTCTCATCCACCTCCTCCTCCTCCTCCTCCTCCTCCTCCTCCTCCTCCTCCTCCTCCTCCTCCTCCTCCTCCTCCTCCTCCTCCTCGTTCGTTTCACGCGGACGCGCCGGGTTCGCCTCGCAGGCGCGGGAGCGCCCGTACAGGCTTCTGCGCCTCGTTGCCGTCGGGGTTTCACACCCCCTGGCCCGCCGAGGGCACGCAAACCAAACCGCCCTATGGCCTCGAGATCCCGAAGGCCTCACGGACAGGTCAGGTTTTGTCAGTTTCTTCGGGGGGGTGTCGCAGGCCTCAGGCGTTCGGGAGGCATCCTCGGAGAACGACCCCAAGTCCCAAACGGCCCGCGCACCCCGAAGCATTCTCGACGCACCAGGCGGTGTGGTCACTGGGCCGTTTTGGGGGGGGGGCCCGACTCTCTCCTCCCCGCCGCCGCCCCCCGCTCCTCCGAAGATTTTCCAAAACTGCCAGAAAGCTCCGAGGGTCTCTTCATCCTGTATTCTCCTCCACACATCTCGGGTCGGGCCACAGGAGGGGAGATTGGGACGGAGGTAGTACGAAATCTGTTGCGTGCAGCTTGGTTCAGCTAAACTGGCGGGGAGGCGCCAGGAAAATCGACCACGTGCAGATGATTCTTGGGATTACGTCGCACCGCCGACCCCTTGGGGGGCTCCTAGTAGGTCTCTCGGGGACCTCCTGGCAGCACTTTGAAGCCTTTTGGGGGCCTTTTTGGGGCCTCTTGTGGCCTCTTTTGGGCCTCTGGTGGGCCTCTTGGAGCCTCTTGTGGGGCCTCTTGGGGCCTCCTGGAGGCTTCTTGGGACGGAGGGCTCGAAATTTCCGTTCGGGTCCCCCGCCTGGGCCCCCTCCTGGAGCTGTCTTGGGGGCCTATTGGGCCATCTTGGGGCCCTCTTGGGCCGTCTTGGAGCCTTCTTGGGGGCTTCCTGGGCCGTCTTGGGGCGATCTTGGAGGCTTCTTGGGCCGTCTTGAAAGTCCTAGAGGCGAATTTGCTAAAACTAGACGTTCCCCCAAGGGACTGGGACGATTGTTGCTTCTCGGGGCCCTCTTGGGACGTGCAGGTGGTGTGTTATCCCTCCTGTCGTTCGACCCGGCCCAGCTCGTTCCCTTTGCTCTGCTCCCCGCCTCTGCCCCTCCCAGTGATCAGTCGCAGCGTGGACCCTCGGAGGTCACGACGCCTTCTCCAGGGACTGACTTTTCACCCTGAGCCGTCTTTCACGGCCCCAGGACCCAGCAAGGGCCCCCAGAGGGCGAAGATTGCCAAAACGAAGCCGTCGTGATTTTTTGTTCACAGCGCAAGGTCGTCAAGGTCCCCCTCCCGTCCCCCGCTTGGCGCTCGGCCCGCGCGCCAAGCCCTCCGCCTGCTTTCCTCCGTGCGGGGGGACCTCGCGCTCGGGCGCGGGTGCGGAGGAGGGAGTGAGGGAGGGAGGGAGGGGGAGAAGAAAGGGAGGGAGAGAGGGTTGCTCTGGTGGCGCGGCGCGGCGAGACCTGCCTGGCCGTGCCCGGGCGTTGGCTACAGTGAAGACATCCACAAACCTCAAGCAGGAGGAGGGAGGAGGAGGGGGAGGAGGAGGGGAGGAGGAGGAGGAGGAGGATGTTTTTCAACATCCGCGAAGCTCCCCACATACACCGCTGGGGTTGAGTGAGTCCCGGAGGAGGAGGAGGAGGAGGAGGAGGAGAAGGAGGACAAGCAACGTGCGCTCGCATCATATCTGACGTCCTACCCCTCCCTCCCATCCCTTACCATGGCGTCGAAATCCTCTCTATTCGCACACTCGGCTGTCGAGCAGGGCAATGATCGCGAGAGGGTACGCGATGCATGGTAGAGCACGGCATCACAGCAGAGCGTAGCATGCCATAGATTGGCGTGGCATTGCGCAGTGAAGCATTGCATCACAAAGCATTGCAACGCAAAGCATGGCATCGCACAGCGGCGCATAACACAACACCGCACAGCATGTCATGGCATGGCACCGGGCTCCTTGGAGGAGAAGTGGATCGTCTTCAGAGGCCTGGGCTGGTCTGGAGTCGTGGCTCCATGTCTGGCTCCTTAGGCTCCCCGAATAGCTCCACACAACGCGGGGCTGATGGAGAGCATTCGCTGGCTCTGCTTTCAACATCGCCTTCTCAAAGCAGAAACGGGGCTCCTGCTTGATACTTCCTGAAAACGACGACGCCCCAAGTGCGGGGGCTTCTGCGGCCCAAAAAATCAACGAATCGAGATTAAGTTCCGATGTTTTTGTTCGGGGGGGGCGGCATTTTTTAGATTTTGGGGCTTATTTCGAAGGACTGAGAACTCCCGCGCTGCAGCTGGAGCACGATATGGAACAACCAGAGGTGCAGAAATGGAGCCAGCGCTTCAGCGGGAGCAACATGTTGAAAAAACCGAGCGAAAAACTATGTCCCGGGGATCCTTTGTAAAAGACAGTACGCGGAGGGGGGCCAGATAACTTCCAGACGTCATCACGGGAGAGAGGAGAGCAGCATTCATATTGTGCAACTGTGGAGGAGGAGGAAGAGGAGAAGGAGGAGGAGGGGGAGGAGGAGGACAAGCTATGTGCGCTCGTATCATATCTGACGTCCTACTCCCTCCCATCCCTTACCATGGCGTACATATCCTCTCTATTCGCACACTCGGCTGTCGAGCAGGGCAATGATCGCGGGAGGGTACGCGATGCATGGTAGAGCACGGCATGGCATGACGTAGAAGAGCACGGCAGAGCGTAGCATGCCATAGATTAGCGTGGCATTGCGAAATGAAGCATTGCATCAGAAAGCATTGCAACGCAAAGCATGGCATCGCACAGCGGCGCATAACACAACACCGCACAGCATGTCATGGCATGGCACCGGGCTCCTTGGAGGAGAAGTGGATCGTCTTCCAGAGGCCTGGGCCGGTCTGGAGTCGTGGCTCCATGGCTGGCTCCTTGGGCTCCCCGAACAGCTCCACACAACGCGGGGCTGATGGAGAGCATTCGCTGGCTCTGCTTTCAACATCGCCTTCTCAAAGCAGAAACGGGGCTCCTGCTTGATACTTCCTGAAAACGACGACGCCCCAAGTGCGGGGGCTTCTGCGGCCCAACAAATCCACGAATCGACACCGAATGCAGATTCATTTCCGATGTTTTTTCGGGGGGCGGCATTTTTTTGATTTTGGCGCTTATTTCGAAGGACTGAGAACTCCCGCGCTGCAGCCAGAGCACGATTTGGAACAACCAGAGGCGCAGAAATGGGGCCAGCGCTTCAGCGGGAGCAACATTTTTCATCAGAAAAGCTCTTCAAAAAATCAAAATGAAAATAAAAAACCCTGGCGAAGGACCCAACAATATGCAATTGTGGGTACCGCAGTTGTGAGCCTCGCCTTCGGTGGAGCTCCCTGTGGGGCCACGAAACGCGTGACGGGTGTGCCGAAATGGACGCTATGGCGCCATGCGAACCTTGCCAATGGGGCCTTCGATGGAGCTCCCTGTGGGGTCACGAAACATGTGAGGGGTGTGCCGACATGGGGCAGGCCGCCATGCGAACTTTGCCATTCGGGCTTTCGGTGGAGCTCCCCATGGGGCCACACAACGTGTGAGCGGTGTGCGGAAATGGGCGCGGTGGCGCCATGCGAACCCTGCCACTGGGGCCTTAGGTGGAGCTCCCTATGGGGCCACGAAACGTGTGAGGGGTGCGCCGACATGGGGCGAGGCCGCCATACGAACTTTGAAACTGGGGCCTTCGGTGGAGCTCCCCATGGGACAACGAAACGTGCGAGGGGTGCGCCGAAATGGGGCGGGGCCGCCATGCGAACTTTGCCACTGGGGCCTTCGGTGGGGCCCCCTATGGGCCAGCGAACCGTGTGAGGGGTGCGCCGAGATGGGGCGGGGCCGCCATGCGAACTTTGCCACTGGGGCCTTCGGTGGGGCTCCCTATGGGCCAGCGGAACGTGTGAGGGGTGCGCCGAGATGGGGCGGGGCCGCCATGCGACCTTTGCCACTGGGGCCTTCGGTGGGGCTCCCTACGGGGCAACGAAACGTGTGAGGGGTGCGCCGAAATGGCCCGGGGCCGCCATGCGAACTTTGCCACTGGGGCCTTCGGTGGGGCTCCCTATGGGGCAACGAAACGTGCGAGGGGTGCGCCGAACTGGGACGGGGCCGCCATGCGAACTTTGCCTCTGGGGTCTTCGGTGGAGCTCCCTCTGGGGCCACGAAACGTGCGAGGGGTGCGCCGAAATGGGACGGGGCCGCCATACGAACTTTGCCACTGGGGCCTTCGGTGGAGCTCCCTATGGGGCCACGAAACGTGCGAGGGGTGCGCCGAGATGGGGCGGGGCCGCCATGCAAACTTTGCCGCTGGGGGCTTCGGTGGAGCTCCCTATGGGGCAGCGAACCGTGTGAGGGGTGCGCCGAAATGGGGTGGGGCCGCCATGCGATCGCTGCCACCAGGGCCTTTGGTGGAGCTCCCTATGGGGCCACCAAACGTGTGAGGCGTGCGCCGAAATGAGGCGGGGCCGCCATGCGAACTTTGCCGCTGGGGCCTTCGGTGGGGCCCCCTATGGGGCAACGAAACGTGTGAGGGGTGCGCCGACATAGGGCGGGGCCGCCATGCGCACTTTGCCACTGGGGCCTTAGGTGGAGCTCCCCATGGGGCCACGAAACGTTGGGTGAAACGAAGGGAGGAAGGAGGAGGGGGGGGAAGGTGGGGGAGGAGAGGAGGAGGAGGAGAGGTGGGACGCGGGGCGCTGTCTCTTCAAAACGAGGACCCAACACCACAGGATGGTTAGGAAGAATCCAAGGAATCCTGTGTGAAAAAACCCAATCATCCTGTGGTGTTGGGTCCTCGTTTTGAAGAGACGTCGCCCCGCGTTCCTTCTCCTCCTTTCCTCTCCTCCTCAGCCTCCCTCCTCCCCCCTCCCGTCACTCCTCCGTCCTCCCTGCGTTTCACCCACCCAGTACAGCGCTTCGTGGCCCCATAGGGAGCTCCACCGAAGGCCCCAGTGGCAGCGTTCGCATGATGGCCCCGCCCCATTTTGGCGCACCTCTCACACGGTTCGTGGCCCCATAGGGAGCTCCACCGAAGGCCCCAGTGGCAGCGTTCGCATGGCGGCCCCTCCCCATTTCGGCACACCCCTCACGAGGATCGCGGCCCCATAAGGAGCTCCACCGAAGGCCCCAGTGGCAGCGTTCGCATGGCGGCCCCGCCCCATTTTGGCGCACCCCTGACACGGTTCGTGGCCCACAAGGAAGCTCCACCGAAGGCTCCAGTTGCAGCGTTCGCATGGCGGCCCCGCCCCATTTCTGCACACCCCTCACAAGGATCGTGGCCCCATAGGGAGCTCCACCGAAGGCCCCAGTGGCAGCGCATGGCGGCCTCGGGCCATTTCGGCACACCCCTCACGAGGATCGTGGCCCCATAGGGAGCTCCACCGAAGGCCCCAGTGGCAGCGATCGCATGGTGGCCCCGCCCCATTTTGGCGTACATCTCACGAGGATCGTGGCCCCGTAGGGAGCTCCACCGAAGGCCCCAGTGGCAGCGTTCGCATGGCGGCCTCGGGCCATTTCGGCACACCCCTCACGAGGATCGTGGCCCCACCGAGAATTCCTCTTGCTTCGTCCCACCTGCCCTGCGATATTCACGTTTGCATCTGGTTGGGTCCTTCGCCAAGATAATTAGCCTGGCGAAAGATCCAACCATACGCAGTTGTGACTACCGCAATTGTGACCGACACGGCCCGGGGCCGCCATGCGAACGTTGCCACTGGGGTCTTCGGTGGGGCTCCCTATGGGGCCGCGAACCGTGTGAGGGGTGTGCCGCAATGGGGCAGGGCTGCCATGCGAACGCTGCCACTGGGGTCTTCGCTGGAGCTCCTATGGGGCCACGATCCTCGTGAGGGGTGTGCCGCAATCGCCCGAGACCGCCACGCGAACCCTGCCATTGGGGCCTTCGGTGGAGCCCCCTATGGGGCCACGATCCTTGTGAGGGGTGTGCTGACATGGGGCGGGGCCGCCATGCGAATGCTGCCACTGGGGCCTTCAGCGGAGCTCCCTATGGGGCCACGATCTTCGTGAGGGGTGCGCCAAAATGGGGCGGGGCCACCATGCGAACCCTGCCACTGGGGCCTTCGGTGGAGCTCCCTACGGGGCCACGATCCTCGTGAGGGGTACGCCAAAATGGGGCGGGGCCACCATGCGAACCCTGCCACTGGGGCCTTCGGTGGGGCTCCCTACGGGGCCACGATCCTCGTGAGGGGTGCGCCAAAATGGAGCGGGGCCAACATGCGAATGTGCCACTGGAGCCTTCGGTGGAGCTCCCTATGGGGCCAGGGTGCGCCACAATGGGGCGGGGCCGCCATGCGAACGCTGCCATTGGGGCCTTCGGTGGAGCTCTCTCTGGGGCCACGATCCTCGTGAGGGGTGCGCCAAAATGGAGCGGGGCCACCATGCGAACCCTGCCACTGGGGCCTTCGGTGGAGCTCCCTACGGGGCCACGATCCTCGTGAGATGTACGCCAAAATGGGGCGGGGCCACCATGCGATCGCTGCCACTGGGGCCTTCGGTGGAGCTCCCTATGGGGCCACGATCCTCGTGAGGGGTGTGCCGAAATCGCCCGAGGCCGCCATGCGAACGCTGCCACTGGGGCCTTCAGTGGAGCTCCCTATGGGGCCACGATCCTCGTGAGGGGTGTGCCGAAATGGGGCGGGGCCGCCATGCGAACGCTGCCACTGGGGCCTTCGGTGGAGCTCCCTATGGGGGCACGAAACGCTGTACTGGGTGGGTGAAACGCAGGAAGGAGGGGGAGGAGGGGGAGAAGAAGAGGAGAGGAGGAGGAGGAACGCGGGGCGACGTCTCGTCAAAACGAAGACCCAACACCACAGGATGGTTGGGAATAAGCTGAAGGGGGGGCGGATATCTTCCAGACGTCACCAGGGGAGAGTGGAGAGTAGTATTCATATTGTGTAGTTGTGGAGGTGGAGGAGGAGGAGGAGGAGCAGCAGCAGCAGCAGCAGCAGGAGCAGGAGCAGGAGCAGGAGCAGGAGGAGGAGGAGGAGGAGAACGAGGAGGAGAAGGAGGAGGAGGAGGAGGAGGAGGAGGAGGAGAAGGAGAAGGAGGAAGACAAAAAAAAGAGGAAGAGGAGGAGGAGGAGGAGGAGGAGAAAAAGGACAAGAAGGAGAAGGGGGAGGAGGAGGAGGAGGAGGAGGAGGAGGAGGAGGAGGAGGAATGGGAACAGGAGGAGGAGGAGGAGGAGGAGGAGGAGGACGAGGACGAGGACGAGGACGAGGACGAGGAGGAGGACGAGGAGGAGAAGGAGGAGGAGGAGGGAGAATACAGATTACAACCACTGGACACGGACTGATCGCAACCTGAAGGATTCCTATACTGATCTTTGCGGAGAACACTGGATTGAAACCGATCCGAGAGCTTCTGCAGTGTTTCCGAAGAGATTACGCAGAGTTTCTGGAGAGTTTTTGAAGAGCTTCTGCAGTTTCTGCAGAGCTTCCGAGCAGCTTCTGAAGAGCTGCCGAAGAGCTTCTGCTGAGTCTCTGTAGAGCCTCTACAGAGCTTCCTGAGAGTTCCTGCTGAGCTTATGCAGAGTTTCTGCGGGGCTTCTGAAGAGCTTATGATGAGTTTCCGCAGAGCTTATGCAAAGTATTGAAATGTTTCGGCAGAGCTCATGCTGAAATTCCGAAGAGCTTCTGAACAGTTGTTGCAGGGCTTATGCTGAGCTTCTGCAGATCTTCCGCAGCGCGTCTGCAAAGTTTCTGCAGAGCTTCTGAAAACAAAAAACTTCTGCCGAGCTTCAGCTTATGCAGAGCTTCTGCAGAGCTTCCCAGAGCTTATGATGATCTTCTGCCGAGGTTCCGAAAATCTTCTGAAGAGTTTACGCAGAACTTCTGAAGAGCTTATGAGGAGTTTCTGAATAGCTTACGCACAGCTTCTGCAGCGCTGCTGCAAAGCTTCTGAGGAGTTTACGCAGAGCTTCCGAACAGTTTCTGACGAGTTTCTGCTGCAGAGCTTCTGCAGAGTTTATGCTGGGTTCTGCAGAGCTTACGCAGAGCTGCTGAAGAACTTCTGCAGAGCTGCTGCAGAGCTTACGCAGAACTTCCGAAGAGCTTATGCTGCTGAATTCATGCAGAGATTATGCAGAACTTCTGTATATATTCTGCAGAGCTTCTGAAGAGGTTCCGAAGAGTTTCCGCAGAGCTTCTGAAGAGTTGTTGCTAGGAATTGCCCACAAATCAAATAGGGATCGTATACTGATCATGGCCACGTTCGAGCTCAAGTAAAAGTGTTTAGCTGAGATCATGATCGGCCGTCCGTAATCGGACCGATGGCAACCGCTTTTTCAGATTCCCAGTGGGCGGCTAAAGGGAGTTCAGGGCACCCAGAAGCGCTCTTCTGATCTCTCCCTCAATCGAAGCCGTCCTGAAGCGACCCAGAAACATCGCAACCACTTCGGACATATCGCAACTTGTTGCGACAGTCCGAAGTGATCGACGATCGGTCCGAAGTGGTTTCGATCGGTCTCCATCGCGAGGAGGAGGAGGAGCAGGAGGAGGAGGAGGAGGAGAAAGAGGAGGAGGAGTGAGGAGGAGTGAGGAGGAGGAGGAGGAGAAGGAGGAGGAAGAGGAGGAGGAGGAGGAGGAGGAGGAGGAGGAGGAGGAGGAGGAGTGAGGGAGGAGGAGGAGGAGGAGGAGGAGGGGGAAGAGGAGGCGGAGGAGGAGAAGGAGGAGCAGCAGGAGCAGCCGGAGCAGCAGCAGGAGCAGGAGGAGGAGCAGGAGAAAGCCCACCCATGACCCCCCAGGTTGTCCGCCGCTTCCCCTTCCAGTCGGAGCTGCAGCGCATGGCCGTCGTGGTTAGGCACACGGGCCCAGGCACCGGCTACCTCCAGGGCGCCGACCCGGGCCAGCGGGGCGAGCTGGATATCTTTCCTCCCCCATCTTGGGGAAGAGGCTGAGGGGGAGGAGGAGGACGAGAAGGAGGAGGACAAGAGGAGGAGGAGGAGGAGGAGGAGGAGGAGGAGGAGGAGGAGGAGGAGAGAGGATCTTGGTCAGGGGCAGCTAGGGGGGATAGGCTCAGGGGCGAACGCATCGATCCCAATCGCACACTCATCACTGATAGGGGCTCGACGGCCCACCCCGCCTAGGAGCGTGCGGGCTTAGCCATCGGAGGACTGCCGCCGATCTATCCACGATGTATTGCCGATTCCGGGTCGATGTTTCCCTTCCTGAGCCAATAACCTTTCAGCCGTTCCTGCTCATGAGGAGGCTCACAAGGAGGAGGAGGAGGAGGGGGAGGAGGAGGAGGAGGAGGAGGAGGAGGAGGAGGAGGAGGAGGAGAAGGCGAATGGTGGCAACGTCGGATGACATTTCAGCCTTCAGGGCTTCAGGGTCTCTGAAGGAGAACCTGGACTTCAGGCGATGTAGGCGATGGCGTACAATGACAAGCCTTGTATAATATTATCGAAGACGCCTACGGCGAATCACCGCCGCCCCCTGCCTTTTTGGAAGCGCCTATGTGGCCGAACGTTGAGGCCAGACCTGCCAAGCTATCGGACCACGTGTTCCCCGAATCGGTTTGGAAAGCCTTCGGGGAACACGTGGGCATCTTGAAGGTCATCTTGGCCGTCTTGGAGGCCTCTTGGGCAAGCTTTGGGCGATCTTTGGGGCTTTTTGGGCCGTCTCGGGCCAGCTTCGAGCCAACTTCGGCCATCTTGGTGGGTTCCTGGCACGTCTGAAGCCGTCGGAAGCCGTTTGGGGGGCCTCTATGGGCCGACTTGGGGCCCGCTTGGAATGCTCCAGGGCCGTCTTGGAGGCCATCTTGGGCGTCTTGGAGGCCATCTTGGGCGTGTTGGAGGCCTCTTGGGCCCTCTTGGGGCCCTCTAGGGGCCATCTTGGAGGCCACTTGGGCCATCATGGGGCTCTCTTGGGGGCCTCTTGGGCGATCTTGGGGGCTTCTTGGGCCGTCTTGAGCCGTCGGAGAGCCGAAAAGGCGCAAATGCCAAAATCCTTCAAAAACCAAGGGAAAATCAATGATTTTGGCCTCTTCGGACTCTCCTGGAGGACCTCTTGGAGGCCTCTTGGGCCGTCTGGGAGGCCTCTGGGGCCTCTTGGGCCGTCTTGGGCCGTCTTGGACTCTCTTGGGCCGTTTTGGAGGCCGTCTTGGACCATCTCGGGCGGACTTGGAGGCCATCTTGGGCCATCTTCGCGATTTTTTGAGGATGTCCCGAGCGAAACGGCCGTTTTTGGGCATTGACAGACGCATTTGGGGAAATTTACGGGTGGCCGGCGGGACGGGCCGAAGCCCACTGGGGAGTTCTTTTAGAAAAAGAACCAAAACCAAAACCTGAATCATCCAGCACGCCGTGCACCCCTGCAAGCAGGGGGCGGCGGATGTGAATGGCCTTCGGCCCATCCCGCCACCGTGCCTGGGGTATGGGTCAGAGTCCTCATGGATGCTTATTGAGGTCACTTCGGAGGGCTCTCGGGGGCCCCTGGCGGGCAGTTTTGACGCATCTTGGGGGCCGAGCTTGCCTCCGCCAGGAGGACTAAAGCGCGGCACTCCCTTGGCTACTTTGAGACACTCGGAGCACTGCCAAAAATCGGAAACCCGAACCCATCGATGAGGCTGGGGATCCACCTTGGGCTTCGGGGGCTTAGGGACCAAAGGGATGCCTTTTAGGTCGAGCGTGGGCCACAATGGCATCAGCTCAGCGGAAAGGCGCATAACACACTTCGCGATAGACAGGCACCGATCAAGCCATACTACATCGCACGGGTCGGGTTGCGGGTGCCTGACGAGTGAATGTTTGGCAACGCTGTCAGCTAGGTCATTGCCCAGCTTCCAGAATCGTTCCAACTCTGAAAGGTCACTAGATTCTTCCACATGGGCCTTGACCTTGAAAACTCCCTCGCCCAACTTCCGGTGGGTGGGGAGCAGAAAACCAGAGTACACACGCTTATAAGACAGGGCCCGCATCAGAGGTTCGATCGCTTGAACCACTACGTTTTTGCAATCAGAGTAGATGGAGCTCCCAGGCAGGGCGTGCATCGCAGCAACAGCGTAGGCCCCAAACTCCCCTCCTTGGGCATGGTGACCTCTTTGGGGCCTCCTGGAGGCCTCTTGGGTCGGAGAGCTCGAAAAGTGAGTTCGTGTCCCCCCTCTGGGGCCCCTCTTGGGGCGTTCTCGGAGCCCTCTTGAGCCGTCTTGGAGGTATCTTGACCCTCTTGTGGACCTCTCTGGGCGACCTTGGGGGCACCTTGGGCCGTCTTGAAGCGTCGGGAACCCGAAACGGCGGAAACGCCAAGATCTTCACAGGGTCATCCGGAAAATCAATGAATGTTGATTGTCGTGGAGCCCTCTTGGGCCGCCTGGAGGTAATTTTGGGCGTCGTGGGGCGAGCTTTCGGCGGCTCGAAGCCCTCGTGGAAGCACGGGAAAGTTCGGGAGAGATCATTTTGGGCGGGCACAGTGTCCGGAGGAGGAGGCAGAGGAGGAAAGAGTCCAGAACTCCCGCGCGCCACCCAGGGCCAACCCAACACGGCCTGGAAAATCGGGGGTCCAGGCCGTGAAGGATTTACAATCCCGACTGCAGGAGCAGCACAGTTGTGAGCCTTGGGGCACTCCACGTCGTGCGAGAGGCACGGTGGCGGATATATATATATATATATATATATATACATGTACACATACATATACATATACATACATACATACATACATACATACATACATACATACATACATACATACATACATACATACATACATACATACGCACACATACATGCATGTATGCATGCATACATACGGACATATATACACACATGAATAGATAAATAGATAACTAAATAAAAAAAGTATATATATATGTACATACATAAATACAGACATACATACATACATACATACATACATACATATATACATACACACATACATACAAACATACATACATATCTGTAAATGTGTGAATGTATATGTGCATGTATATACATACGTACAGAGACAGACAGACAGACAGAGACAGAGACAGAGACACAGACAGAGACAGAGACAGAGACAGAGACAGAGATAGAGAAAGACAGACAGGCATACATACATGCATATAACCATACACAAGCAAACAAACAACAAAAAGCACGACGGCCAGGTGTTCCGAGCCCGGCCCTCCAGAGGCCCAGGGGTTGTGCATTTCCGAGCGCGTTTGGCGCGGGGGAAAGCATCTGTCTTGGCGCAGGGAGCCCCGATCGCTCTAGCAAGGGCATCTCGGAGTGCATGGTGCCTCCCTCTCTTCTCTTCCTCGGTCTTTTTATCCGTAGGATACAGAGGAATATGGCTCGCGTATCAAAGAGGGGTTCAGGGAATCCTCCTTCTTGCGCAGGCCCGTTCACACGCGCCATTGGCAACACAGTTTCAGCGGTGCCGCACCCCTTGGCTTCATCGGAAAACTACTGACTGGTAATACAGGGCTCACTGCGAACGGGCCGCACGCTCGCCTGCTGTGGAGGAGGGGGGAAGGTGAGGGTTTGGGGCGAGGAGGGCAGCGTGCACGCAGCTGCGCAGGCCTTGGCAGTTCCCTCGATAAGGTGTCGAAAGGGTTGTCGAGTCCTTGCTGCATAACACTCACGTAGGAGATTTACGCATACGCTCTACACTGCACCTTCGCGGGCGCATTGACGTTACGTCTTGTCCTGTCCTGTCCACCTCCTCCTCCTCCTCCTCCGCCTCCGCCTCCGCCTCCTCATCCTCCTCCTCCCCCCGCGGGTCGAGAGCTCCCGGGGCCCGCGACGCGACGGCAAAAAAACGTTTCTGTCGGCACCGAGGGCGGGCGCCCACGCGGTCGGCGAGAACCGGCGGGCCGCGCCGCGACGAAAAACACACAGCTGGGGGCGGGGAGAAGGGACGGCGAAGAGGAGAAGGCACATGACGTTCGGGAAGGGGGACGAGGAGACGATAGAATAGGGGAACGAGCAATGACATTAACATAAAGAGGTCCGCGCGGATTTCTCGGATCGACGCTGGGGCCCCCTGGCGGCGCCTCCGGTGCCGCCTTTTGCGCGCTCCGTGCGCCAGGGAGGGGGATCCAGCGCCGATCCGAGAAGTCTGCGCGGACCTCCGAGTTCTTACGTTTATGCCACTTTTCGCCCCCGTATAGAAGGAAGGCGACGGAGGAGGGGATTCGGCCGGGCGTGGACAGCCAGGGGGGAGGTGCAGGATGAGGAGGAGGAAGAAGAGGTTGCCTCCTCGAGACATCTCCCGGCAAGAGGCTCCCGTCCGATCCCTGAACAGAGTTCGTCCCTCCTCCTCCGCATGTTTGTGCTTCCTCCCCCTCCTTCTTCTCCCATTATTCCCATTTCTTGCCGCTCATACCGCCCATCCCCTTCCAGAGATTTCGGGCAACCTCAGAGACGATTTGAAGCTTCGAGTTTCTGAGAGCCGCCAATACCCCCTCGTCATCATCACCATCACCATCATCAGCCATCCCTCCCTGCCTCTGTCTCTCCTCCCTTTCCAGAGACTTCGTGAAGCCTCAGAAGAGGAAGGAGGGAGGGAGGGAGGGAGAGAAAGAGGAGGAGGAGGAGGAGGATGGACTGAGGGAGCGAGGGAGAAGGAGAATGAGGAGAATGAGGAGACGACAAGTCTTGATGCCATTGGAGAGTTCTGGACGCCTCCAGAGGTTCCCAGAAGTTCAAACAACGGCCATACTGAAATTCGAGGATCGAGGATCGAGGACCGACAGCTGAACATGCAAATTGAAACGTCGATCGTCGAGGAGGAGGGTATCCTCCAGGACGGGCGCCTAGTTCCAGGACCCTTTTTCGAACAAGAAAAAAGGGCACGGGGTGTCCAGCGCAGATCCAAGAGATCCGCGCGGAGCGCCCAAGAGTTTCTGCTCATGCCAACAGGTCCTCCTCCTGCTCCTCCTTTTCTGCTCATGCCGAGCAGGTCCTCCTCCTGCTCCTCCTCCTCCTCCTCCTTCACCTCCTCCTTCTCCTCCTCCTCCTCCTCCACCTCCTCCTCCTCCTCCTCCTCCTCCTCCCTCCCCTCCTCCTCTCCTCCTTCTCCTCCTCCTCCCTCCCTCCTCCTCTCCTGTCCTCCTCATCCTCCTCCTCATCCTCCTCCTCCTCTCCTCCTCCTCCTCCTCCTCCTTCTTATCTCCCTCCTCCTCCTCCTCCTCCTCCTCTTCCTCATACTCGTGCCGATTTTTCTTCGTCT